>PVIC010024227.1:0-26210 GCA_004025085.1 Thryonomys swinderianus | reverse complement strand
GGTATGTGGTATTGATTGCTGGTGGGCGTTGAGTCTCCACGCCCAGCACTGTATGTGGTTACTGGGATCGTACTCAGGGCCTTGCGCTTGCAGGCACCAGAACCACTGAGCCAATCCTCCGGCCCAAGCCTAACTTTATTTATTCATTTATTTTTTGGTACCAGAAGTCGAACTTGGGACCTTGAGTTTATGAGGCAGGCATGGGAACCACTGAGCTAAAAACTCCCCAGTTCCAAAGCCTAACTTTAATGCTCTGAGAAATAAACCTGTAAAATAAACCGGGCAGTACACAGAGTTTGAAAACAACAGAGGGTTGGGGTTTCAGCTCAGTGGTTCCAGCATCTGCCTGGCAAGCACAAGGTCCCAAGTTCAACCCCTGGCGCCACATACCACAATGCTGGGCGTGTGGCTCATGCCTGTAATCCCAACACATTGGAGGCAGAGGCAGGAGGATTGCTGTGAGTTCAAGGATAGCCTGGGCTACATAATGAGTTTAGGGCAAGCCTGAACTACAAAGCGCAACTCTGTCTTAAAAAAAAAAAAAAAAAAGAAAGAAAATAGAAAAGAAAGCAGAGGTAACCTAACCTGTCACATCTTAAACTACATAGTAGCTATTTTGATATTACATACAACTCACTAAAATATTCTTTGCATAAATTGTAGGATCTAACATAAAATGGCAAAGTACACACCAAAGTGGACAATGTGCCAGATGTGGTGGCTCACGCCTGCCATCCCAACACTCAAGAGGCAGAGGCAACAGGATTGCTTAGTTTGAGGCTTGCCTGATCTACATAGTGAGCTCAGGGCCAGCCTGAACTACAAAAGGAGACCCTGTCTCAAAAAAAAAACACAACAGTGGACTATGCTAGAAACACCTCCTACCTTATGGAAATAAACTTAAATAGAACCACAAATTCTTTTTTGAGCCTGGATCTTGCTTTGTGGTTCGGGCTGGCCCTGAACTCACTATGTAGCCCAGGTAAGCCTCAAACTCACAACAATTCTCCTACCTCTGCCTCCCAAATGCTGGGATTACAGGAGTGAGTCACCACACCTGGCACTGTGATATGTGGTACCAGGGATTTAACTTGGGACCCTGACCTTGGTAAGCAGATGCCAGAATCACTGAGCTAAATCTACAGCCTGAGACCACAAATTCTTAATGAGCCTCTTGGGACTGGAGATGTCTCACTATCTAGAATTCTCAAGATTTTAGAAGATTAATACAGTGCAGACACCATTTACTAAGTTAAATCTCCCTGTGGCTCCTAGAACACTACTACATAAGCAATCAAATAAATCAAGGATATAAGCAGCCTCAATTTTGCCAACAAACTGAAGAAAATATTTTATTTTCAGAACTGTTGTATTTCAGAATTCTAAGTAAAAGTTTCGTATCATAAATTCAATTTCCTCTACAAGAAACCTGTCCTTTCCTTTTTAAATTCAAAAAAAAACCTGTCAAAAAAAATCTTGATAAGGTGATTTATAAAAAGTAATTCTGCCAAAATACTTTGTGGTCTACTACCTTTGCCCCTTAAACATTCACAGATGCTACTATGAATTTTTTTTAAAGCTTAGTAATATAATTTCTACTAGAATAGGGGACAGGCCAACTGAACAACACAAATGTTTCTCCAAATACATAACCCAAGATAACCAAACATCATTCCTTATGTTGTTTACGTACATTTTAGCTTCTCTCATTAAACTAGAATTTTACTTAAATGTGGCAGTCATCCAGTAAACATTTTATTTACTTTTTTTTTTTGAGACAGGGTCTTGCTTTGTAGTTCATGCTGGTCCTGAACTCACTATGTAGCCCAGGCAAGCCTCGAACTCAGCAATCCTCCTGTCTCTGCCTCCCAAGTGCTAGGATTACAGGCACAGGCGAGTGCTGGGATTACAGGCACAGGCGTGAGCCACCACGCCCATCTATTTGCTTTTTAAATCTATATACTTCAGGGAAAAAAAGGGAACAAAACTAGGAATAGGTACAAAACTAATTCATATTTACTGTAATAATTCTGGAAAATACCAACCGTATGCTTTAAAAATCCCTTAAAACGTATCATCTGAAGTTAGCCAGAACAAACATTTCTAGCATGTACACATTAACAGGATTTTAAAGACAGTAAAAACTTGGCCGGGAGTGGAGGCTCACGCCTGTAATCCCAGCACTCGGGAGGCAGAGACAGGAGGATTGCTGAGTTCGAGGCTTGCCTGGGCTCCATAGTGAGCTCAGAGCCAGCCTGAACTACAAAGCGAGACCCTGTCTCAAAAAATAAATAAATAAATAAATAAAAATTCAGACTTAAAGACAGTAAAAACTTAGCGTTTCTATTAAGATAACCTTTATAACCATCAACTAAGAAAAAAAGTCCTGCTTAGTTCTCAGGATGGCTGCAGGAACTGAAGCAATATGGAAGCTCATGGAAAACTGTAAAACACATAAAACAAAGTGGAAACTAACTAGGGGAAAAGAAGAAAAATGAGGCCGCTTTAAGCATTAGTCTAGAAGTCAGCAGACCATTATCCCAGATGCTGGCACTCACTGGGGAGTATCCAGAACAGCAGCCTGTGCCCCCGACACAGCAATAGAAACCAGATCTCTGACAAGCAGCAATCTGGGGTCCATCCGACTTTCTAAAAGCTCCAGCGACTACTGCAGTGCAGATCACCTCCTACAATGGCTGAATGTGACTAAAGAAGCTAAATGAGAAAAAAAGGAAAAGGAAAAGGTCATTCTTTTCAAATTCAAAGACAACAGGAGAAAATCTCTAGGTATGAGTTCCATGTACCTACTTCTTCTTCTTCTTTTTTTTTTTTGAGACAGGGTCTCGCTTTGTAGTTCAGGCTGGCCCTGAGCTCACTATGTAGCCCAGCCAAGCCCCGAACTCAGCAATCCTCCTGCCTCTGCCGCCTGAGTGCTGGGATGACAGGCCTGAGTGCTGGGATGACAGATGTGAGCCACCACGCCCATCATTAAGTCCATGTACCTTTGGGGAAGCCCTGTGCCTGGTGTGAACTGAGTTCTGCTTGTTGGAGGGTCAGCTCTTGAAGCATAACGTCCTGTGAATGCCTGCAGAGATCTACATGGGCGTGAAGTCTACACAGCATCCCCTAGGACAATCTCAAATGGGGTTACAAACCTTTTCAATCTTTTGTATTTTTCTGGATGATCCACATTTCATTTTGTATAATCTGAAAAAGATTACTGAATGTCCTAACACAAACTACTATCCCAGGGGAGTAGGGCTGTCACATAATACTACTTACACTGTGGAGTACATGATGCAGGCAGTTAATACCTGGAATTGCACAGCAATGAAGCCCTTTTATTAAAGTGTGTCAGAAGAACAATTGATTCAATAAACCAATAAATCCTTTAAAAAAAAAAAACACAGGCATGGTGGTACATGCCTGTAATTCCAGCACTTGGGAGGCTGAGGCAGGAAGATTGCCAAGGATCTGAGGCCAGCTCAGTTACACAGTTGAGTTCAAGGTCATCAGCCTAGACCAGATAACAAGACCATGTCTCAAAAAAAAAAAAAAAAAATAGAAGAATCAACAAATCCTACCCATAACCCCTTAACTTTTTCTCATGCCATGAACTAATAACTTCTTTTATTCTGTTAACTCCTCAATCAACACCTTTACATGAGTTCATAAAAAAGAAATAATCAAACTCCTTTGCCCGTAAGTCAAAATATCACCTACATAATAATTGGCATAGGAGAAACACAGCAGCTGACAGCACTGGACTAGAGAAACAGAACCATTTGCCCACCAGGCTCCTTGGCACAGAATCCCATTTGATGTAATAAAAAAATTGAAAGATGTATGATAGTGCTTCAGTGACAGACAAAACACAGGTTTTAAAGAGCAATAAATGGGCAGAGTCTGAAATGAAGATGACATTCTAAGGCCGCACAATACTCCAGCAAAGGTTAGAGGCTTTCTAACACTGTGACCGCTTAGAAAAAAAGGACGACTTCATGCACTGCATGCTCTCAAGTATACTTTACACCTCGGTACAGAAGTAGACCCTGGTGCTCCTCTGAGAAGCAAACTGAAACAAGAGACTAGAAGACAGTAAGGCTATTAGATCTTGATGTTTCATACGCACCTCCTACAAAATATGCAATTAAAGTAGCCACCAAACGAAATTTCATAAGGCCAACAAACTAGCTGTCAGTGTTCATTCAATAAATATTTTCTGAGGATCTATTATGTGCCATGCTTCATGCTATTACAAAGGGGGAGACCTTTAAACTTATGAACTGGGCTTCACAAAGTTTCCAGCTACCAGGTACCCAATGTATGACAATGGTACAGTTATTTACTGAGGTGTGCCCTACCATCCTGGCTGAACATACTAGTTTTAAAAAATAGAAAATGAACCAAGAATAAGTGGTGCAACACTGTAATCCTGGCCCCTACGAGCCTGAGGCAGGAGAATGGCAGTGAATTCAGGCCAACTTGGGCTACACAGCAAGACCCTGTCTCAAAAAACAAAACAGAAAAGTGGAGTGAGTGGTACATTGAAACTGTATTATGTGAAATGTCCATTATATATGGTAGCAAATAACTATATATTATCTGTGATGCTTTCCATGAAAAATTATACAACAGATGATTGTTCACACCTGCAACTCAAAATTATACTTATTTCTACAGTAAAAAGCTAACTTTTTATTTGTGGGTTTGTTTGAGACAGACAGGGTCTTGCTATGTAGCAGGCTGGCTTTAAGTTCAGTGATCCTTCTGCCTCAGCCTCGCAAGTGCCAGCCCTTCTTAAAACAGCATTTTATACCTTTTTCCTTTTTTCTTCCCCATATTTATTTTCCCTCAGGACCAAGGATCAAACTCAAGATTTTGCTTTCAAAGTCAGGCCCAGCACCAATGAGCTAAAAATCCTCAGCTCCAGCATTTTGTATCTTTTAAAAACTTGTGTGTTCTGCACATTAATTTCAACATCAATGAATACGGCATGATAATTCTGGACACTGTACCAATAAACCATCTAACTTTTACTGAAAATTAGAGATGACTTTAAGGGCTGAAGATCTAGACAAACCATTACAGATTTGAAATCTACAATGTTAACAAACTGATGAGTTAGTTCTACCTGTTTAACTGCTTTAACACACACCCAAATAATGACAGTAAATCTCAATAGAGAAAGGTCTCATTTAAGTTAATTTATTAAAAAATTCCTAGCAAAGAGGCTGCAAAAAAGACTCAGAAGGGAAAACCAATCCAAGATACAAACTGCCAGCTTATTATCAACTACATATAAACCAGTTTTGTGTTATAAATACCAGAACACATTGGAAGATAACAATACTTATTACAAGTTTGTGCATTGTTTTTTATTTTTTTTTTATTTTTTTGAGACAGGGTCTCCCTTTGTAGTTCAGGCTGGCTCTGAGCTCACTATGTAGCCCAGGCAAGCCTGGAACTCAGCAATCCTCCTGCCTCTGCCTCCCCAGTGCTGGGATTACAGGCGTGAGCCACCATGCCCGGCACTGTGGTATGTGGTGCTGATTGCTGGTTGATTGCTGGTGGGCGTGAGTCTCCACGCCCAGCATTGTATGTGGTTACCGGGGATTGAACTCAGGACCTTGCGCTTGCAAGGCAGGCACCATAACCATTGAGCCAACCCTCCGGCCCAAGTTTGTGCATTTTTAAATAGCCTACAACATACTTCAGGATACAGGTTCCTTATCCCATAATCAATTACTTTTTCTGGTAAATGGTGATCAAACTAAGGGCCCTGCCCACTGACCTACTCCCCCAACACACAATTTTTTTGTTTTTGTTTTGTTTTGTTTTTTTGAGACAGAGTCTCGCTTTGTAGTTCAGACTGGCCCTGAGTTCACTATGTAGCCCGGGCAAGCCTTGAACTCAGCAATGCTCCTGCCTCTGCCTGCTGAGTGCTGAGATTAAAAGCATGAGCCACCACACCCAGCACTGTGGTGTGAGTCACCATGCCTGGTATTCTTGTGTGTCGTTACTGATTGATTGAACCCGGGACCGAACCAGGGACAGCAAGTACCTGAACCACTCAGGTAAATCTCCGGTCCTATATGATTTTTTTTAAAGAAATAGTTATCCTGTATTTATCTTCTAAAAAAACAGGTTGAGCATCTCACCTAAGTAATTTTCATAAAGTTCTTCTCTTCCTTTTTTAACATCTTTTATTTGCTACCTTAGAAATAAGAATTATTACTATTCCTGACAAGCTGTTAAACGCTTTATCTTCCCAATCTCCAGGACTGCTCCAGAAGAAACACCCTCTTCTTCACTCCTTTCCTGCTAATTTGTACACAGACTGAGAGCCTATGAGCTTTCCTACTTCTGCTTTATGTATCTGTTTTAGGAAACATTTTTCCTCTGGCTCCTGGCTATATATAATTGTTAAGTTTTGGAACTAAAAAAGCCTTACAGATAAAGTAGTAAAATTTCAAATTAAAAAAAAAAAGATAAGGCCAACTGAAGAAAAAATTTCCTGATCAAAATGAAATTACTCATGGTAAATAAATAAGACTTAAGGAAAATCCCAAGTATGGTGTTAGACATCTGTAATCCCAGTGTTTGGGAGGTGTTAAGTAATAGGATCACCTCCAAACCAGCCTGAACTATGTATGAGACTGTCTCAAAACAAAACAGAACAGGATTTTAACTCAGTGGTTCCAGCATCTGCCTCAAAAGCACAAGGTCCAGAGTTTGATCCCTAGTACCACAAATCACCATGCCGGGAGTGGTGGCTCATGCCTGTAATCCCAGCATTTAGGAGGCAGAGGCAGGAGGACAGCGTTCAAGGCCAGCCTGAACTACAAAGCAACATCCTGTCTCAAAAAAACATACAAGCCAGATGTGGTGGCTCAGACCTGTAATCCCAGCACTCGGGAGGCAGAGATAGGAGGATTGCTGAGTTCGAGGCTTGCCTGGACTACATAGTGAGCTCAGGGCCAGCCTGAACTACAAAGCAAGACCCTGTCTCAAAAAAAAAAAAAAAAAAAACCATACAAAACCCACAGATCTTATTGTAATTTAGCAAAAAGGTTGAAAATTTGATGAAACATGTAAAAAACCACTTAATTTCTATTGTAATCTTGAAAATGAGTTTATTGACATTTTTAAGAGTTTTTCCACAAGAGCTTCAGTTTTGAAAATTATAAACTTAATTTGAAGTAATCTTAGGAGGCTGGGGTAAAAGTACTTTCGAGAGCTATGTTATAGAGCACCTCCCTTGAATATATAAAAGGCCTGGGGTTCATCCTGGATTCACACACTTGTACTGCAAAGTAAATAAATAATAATTTTAGGTACAGGGTCTCCATTGTAAATTAACTCAACGTTGTGAGTTTGAACATGTAGTAAATTCTTTGTAATTCACTTGATTGTCCAAACAATGAATCCAAGGAGTCCTGAGCTATTTATCTCACATTTCCTCCAGTGAAGATGGAGTACTCATAGCCTGGACCAGACAATAAATGCTACAACTTTTAGCTAAAGACCTAAGTCACTGTAACATCAAAGTGATGAAAAAAAAAACTCAAGTATCTTTATAATTCATATAAAGGGAAAGAGTCATGCTGATAAAATGTTATTCTTCAAAAACTATCTCACTAATACCACAAAAATATCCTTACATTTTTATACTGCTGAAATGATTTTCTTTTATTTTTAAGTCCGTGTGGAATTTTTTGAGACTGAATCTCACCATATAGCCCAGGCTGGCCTGTAACTTTTTTTTTTTTTTTTTTTTTGCTGTACTGGTATCAAACTAAGGACCTTATGCTTGCAAGGTAGACATGGTACCAGCTAAACTATGTCCCCCACCCTAGCCTACAACTCTTGATCCTCCTGCCTCAACTTTACTAGTACTGGAATTGCAGCCCTGTGCCACCATGCTAGCTCTGAAATTTTTTTCTAAGGATTAGAGAAATAGTTTCTAATCAAAATTAAAAAGGAGATAGAAAGAAATTAAAGTGATAACTGAATAAAGTGAATGAAACTTACTTTAAATGCCACTAGCATTAACAGTCAAGTCCAGTAACTTGAAACTATAACATAGTATCACAATATGCAAAATAAAAGCTGGGAATCAAAAACACAAGAAACAAAGTTTAAGGCAGCCATGGTGGTACACACCTATAGTTCCCAGCACTTTAGGAGGCTGAGGTAGAAGGAATGCCTTAAGGTCAAGGCCAGCCTGGGCTACACAGTGAGTTTGAAGACAGCCTGAACTACATTACATACAAGACCCTGTCTCCAAAAAAAAAGAAAGAACAAAAGAAAGAAAAAGAGAAAGTTTATTTACTTATTTTCAAATGTTTTATGCTTCCTCATTTTGAAATACATCTGGTTTGTGATTTTTGCTGGAGATTCTCTAAATATAAAAATGTGAATTACAAAGAACTTAATGCACGTCCAAACTCAGAACCTTGAGTTAATTTACAATGAAGACCCTGTAGATAAGATTATTTACTTCCTTAGGCCTCTGAACTCCATCTCCACCAATCCCACCTCACCCAAGAAATGCTCTTTAGCTTTTCTTTCCTTGCTTTCCTCTGACACAAAGAGGACTCTAGCACATTTGAAGATGCAAAGAGTGAAGTAGCTTGCTCCTGAGAACCACAGCACTTCAGGTCAAAACTGATCCCCTTCTTTTCAAGACCAACTATTTTGTTCTCACTCCAAACACTGGGTGGCTATAATGTCACTTGGATCCCTTAAAGCGGTCAAGTTTTACCAACAAAACACTCCAAATGTTCAGGATGCACATGGACACTGTAGAAAGCTACCGGGTTCACATACATCATGCCCACCCTCTGCCACTGTCCTTTATAGGTGGAAGGGAAGAATTTGCAACTATTCAAATACAATTTCATTCAACAGATGCTTATCAAAACACCTAAACTCGAAGTTCATTTAAAATCACTGAGCTATTTCTATATTCTAGAAACACATCTGAAGTTATTAAACATCACTAACAGCTGAACCCTTTAATCATGGACTCTCCCTAGCTTCTTTGTATAACTGATGATATCTTTCTGAAATTCACTGAAAATTCTTAAGAATGTATAGTGGCATAAATGCAAATTAAGTTCACCAGGTCAAATGAAATACTGAACATAAAGATTACAGAATTGTAATAGACTATAAGAACAGCAAGGAGCCAAGTGAAAGGTCTGGTAGGAATTCCATCAATACTCTGCCAATTGTGGGGCAAGGTAGACATGTATTAAACTGTATTTTACTCTTCAAGGCTTCATGCTATGAAAGATGATTGCACGGCTTGACTTTGTACGGTTTGGGGAAGCAATAAAGAACCGTTCTAGCTTTCTGGTCAGCTTCATCCCAATCTTAAGGGCCAGAAGTTATCCAGAGCCTCTGGCAACAGTAACTTTTCTTCCTTGACCCAAGAAGGCAGAGCGCCAGAGGGAAATAGCAAAGAGTAGCACTACATAAACAGGGCAAGTGGCACAAGAGCAGAGGCAAGTTATATAACCAAAATATATTTTAAAATACGTTCATAACTCGTAACAACCTTTGCCTTTGGCTGGTTTCTTGTTTGGAGTATCAGTTGAAACAGTTAATTCAATATTATCTGGATCGCCTCCTTCCTCTTCAATAGCCTACATTAGAAAGAAAAGTTAATACGCTACACAATCTATCTAAACTTATTTTATAAAAACGAAATGAAAAAAATTAGCAAACCTCAAGTCTCGAGACATTACAATTGCCAGTTATTTCATAAACCGACTTCGAAAAGGAGTAATTAAACTACAGGAAAGAGTGAGAGAAACTTTGGGGGGGAGGATCAGTAGATTATCAAAATCACATAGAACTTTAAATTCTACCGAGTCGATAATTAAAAATCACACATCAGCATACTGAACAGAAATCTAAATATACTCCGCTGCAGAAAAAGTTTCTAGCTATTAAAGAAAACAGTTTTCCTAATTTCCACAGCGCAAACTTACTGCTCCTCTACTACAATTCCAACGCTCACTCAAACCAGAAAGCTGATAAGGGATGAAAAAGCAGATTATTACACTGATGCAAAAACGAAGAGCACGGTGGAAAGCAAAACCTCTCTCTCGCCCACCCATCAACTCCCATTACCAGCAGCCCCAAGATGGGGAGGAAACGGTTGGGCACCTTAAACGGTAACTTCGCAGGAGTCACCCCAGTAACCATTCCCTCCGCGCCAGGAGACGCACGCGCTCACCATGGCCGGAGGCGGAGGCAGCGCCGCCGTCCCGGCCGCCCCGGCGAGGCCGCCCCGCCGTCCGCAAGGTGGGCGCCGGCGGGGACGTCCGGGGCGCACGCGGCCCCGGAGGCCAGGCGAGTGCGGGGTCTCTCGCTGTGTCGGCTGTGGGTCCCGCGACCGCGAGGCAGGGGCGGCGAGGCGCGGCCTAAGCTCCCTGGCGGACATCGCCGGGCCTCACCTGCTTGAGCCGGGAGACCAACACAGTCTTGACTCCGTTGATGTCCAGGTTCCGCCGCTTCAGCTCCGACTTGAGGTCGATGACCCGCAGGTCGGCGATCTTCTTGCCTTCAGCCGGCCCCGCGGCCGCCACGGCACCGGCAGCGGCGGCCATCTTGGGAGAGCGGCGCGCCGCCGAAGCAGCGAGCAAGCAGAGGGCGACGGCGGCGCCAACTTCCTCCCAGGCCTCGGCGGCCGCGGCGCCGCACAGCGCAGCGCACAATGAGCCGCGCCCGCCCACACCCCCGCCCACGCCCACTAGCCCGGCGCAGCCTTCGCCGCGGCACCCGGATGAGGGCGCGCGTGCGTACTGCGGAACGGTGGCGGCGGCGTGACCCCACCGTGTGTGGGCGGGGTCTCGCGCGTGCCTTGCGCTGACGTCTGTGCGCCGCCGCGTTAGCCGTCGTTTTGTCGCGCTCGTGTTTTGAGCGGTGGCGGGGGTTGCGCGTCGCTTGTCTTCCGTGCGGAAGAACCTGTGCTAACCCAGAAACTAGGGGTGCGCGCGTGAACGACGGTCCCAGAGCTCTAGTCGGAGGACCTGAAGGAACTCAAGTGTTCCGTGTCTCTAGTGCCGCTGCCGTCCCCGGGGGCAGGTCTTGCCTCCCACCCGTCAGGCTTCGTGTGTCCCAGGGCTGCCTCAGCTTCTTGAAAAGCAGAACTTTACTTGTCTGCGTCGGTTTGTCACCCCGCCAGACATCCCCCCGCGAACGTGTTCACCGAATGAGGAGAGCATTAGTTTATAAGCCCTTGTCACCACTGTCTATACCACGTTCACTGTTTCCCCCCAGAATTGGGGATTCCGAAACCATCTTTTGGAGGACCCTCCTGGGCAAGTGAGTACCAATCGGTAATTTTGGCCAGTTTTTCTAATCACCAAAGCACAAGCATTTGTGCATTAAAACCATGAACGTGATAAACTACGATGCAGTTAACTATTACTAGTATTTCCTGAGGGTTTTTTTCCCCCCCTCTGGTTTCTGGTTTTAAAATTGATGAGGTCTGACTCACTTTCAGTTGTGTCTTCTGATCGACTAATTGGGTCAAAAGGAGAAAAACTAGACCTTATAAAAATAGTCCTAAAAAAGGAGAGAAACAAAAAATACAGTTGCACTTTGACACGCAATAATCCGCCTAATCTTTGGTTTTGTGAGCTAAAGTCCAAGGTTTAGAGAGATTAAGTGACTTTCTATATTCCCCACAACTGATGTGTGCCAGAACTGTGCTCAAATTCCAGCCTCCTGACTCCAAAGACAGCCCTATCTGACATGGGAGGAGGGGACTACTTGATGGCTCCACATTGTTTTCAGTCACAGAATTTTAGAATTCAGAAATTCTTTAGGAATCTTTAGCCTACCTCACCCCCAATAAATGGAGATTTTTAAGAAATTTACAGAGGGACTGACAATTATCAGCCACTTTTGAACTAAATTTCAGATTTTATTCCAATGTCTTTTCCCCTTTCTCAGACCTGCTGAGGACATTCAATTGTATGGACAGGGTCTCCCTATGTAGCCCAGACTGGCCTAGAATTTGTGAACTTCCTTAGTTCTGGGATTACAGGAATCTACCTAGCTCTGAGCATCCTGTGGGCATTTTTATTTATTTTTTACTTGAGGCTGGCCTCCTGTCCCAGTCTCTCAGTGCTGGGATTACAGTCATGTGCCATCACACCTGGTTTTGTGGACACTTTTTTTTTTGAGACAGGGTCTCGCTTTGTAGTTCAGGCTGGCCCTGAGCTCACTATGTAGCCCAGGCAAGCCTAGAACTCAGCAAGCCTCCTGTCTCTGCCTCCCGAGTGCTGGGATTACAGGTGTGAGCTACCACGCCCGGTTTAAAGAGTTATACTGCTGGGGATTTAGCTCAGTAGCACCGCCTCCTGGCAAGCACAAGGTCCTGAATTTGATCACTAGCATTGCAAATAAAAGAGGAGTTACATGAACCCCAAACTAACAGTTTACTTAAAGGGAATGAAATTTTGTTTTTTAAATAAAAATCTAATGATGGCTTTATTTTGAAATGGACATAGGTACCCTTTGAGCTGATCCATTTGAAGATATGACATCATAAGCCAAAAAGAGTGTGGAACCTGAATTTGATCAAAAGGAAAAAATCAGTTAACTCCAGTTGTATGTAGGTGAAAATGACTGCTCAAAATTAAAATTAACTTCTCATTTATTAAACATTAGGCAACTATACTTTTGCTTCTATAAAAACTTAACATTTAGGTCATATAATGGTGCACACCTGTAATCCCAGCATTTGGAAAGCTGAGGCAGGAGGATCACTGCAGGTAAGAGGCCAGCCTGGGCTACACACTGAGTTCAGGGCCAGCCTGGGCTACATAGTGAATTCAAGGCCAGCCTGAATGACAGAGTGAGACCTTGTCTGAAAAAAAAAAAATGTTTGTACCACATATATTTTATAATCATCTTGGGAAAGATGGAACATTACATAGTGAAATACTTCTATTTTAAACTCAAATAAGTGAGTAGCATATGATGAATGTTCCTCCTCATTTTCTGTCCATATCCATTAAGCCTATCAAATGCCTGCCTGTATTTGAGTTTTCAGAGAGGATACTGTAGCCTTCAAATTGGTCCTCAGTGATCTTTCAAGCCATCAAGTAGTCCCTTCCTATGTTAGATAGGGCTGAGCTCTGTAGTCAATAGCATTTTAAGGAAATATCCGTGGAATTCTCAGACTAGGCCAAGAGAGACTGGTTTCCATCTTCCTTTTTCTTAGATCATTGCTCTTGAGGAATGCAGCTCATCCTTGTGAGGATATTCAAATAGCTCTGAGGTGAAGTCCACATGGACAGGAGCCAAGACCTGTAAACAACCTGTACCAACAAACCACGTGAATCAGCTGTCTTGGAGGGTCTTCTAGCCCTAGCCAATCCAACACTGATGGTCAACTGAAGGCTTATAAAGGACTTTGAGGCGGAATCACCTACTAAGCCAGTCCCAACTTCTTGACACACAACTGTGTAAGGTAAAAATTTTTTAGAGTTTTCGTTGTTCAGTTGTGGTACTGGGGATTGAACCCATGGCTCTGTTGTATCTGCTAAATAAGCACTCTACCACTAAGATACATCCCTGGACCTTTGTTGGAGATAGAGGTTCATCTGAGCTGGCCTTGAAATCCTCCTGCCTCAACCTTCCAAGCAGTTGGAATTGTAGACATGTGCTACTGTGCTTGGAAGTTTTTTACTTTTGTATTATACATGTAAGTATTATGCATTAAAATTATACAATGTAATTCAATCTAAAGGAGCAAGAAATTGGTAGAAGACTTTATGACTTACTTTGTAATTTGGTTTTTGAGAGAGAATTTCCAAGAGATGAACTCAGAAAGAAAAAGTAGGTTGGAGTATTAGAGAAGGAAAAGGAAATGCCAGGCATGGCGGCTCACTCCTATAATCCCAGCACTCGGTAGCCAGAGGTGGGAGGATTGCTGAGTTTGAGGCTTGCCCGGGCTCCATAGTGAGCTCAGGGCCAGCCTGAACTACAAAGCAAGACCCTGTCTCAAAAAAAAAGACAACCAAGAAGGAAAAGGATCATTCTCAGAGCTGAACTGGGTAAGGAAAGTCTTTGTATTGAGAAGAGTCAATGTGAAGTTATCTAACAAAACTTTATTACTCTACAATGAGTATTGTCATTATGTGTGCCTAAAAGGTACCAATAAATGTTTGGTTTTAAAATAAAGAAAGAAAAAGTAAGTGCCTGGGAAAACCATCTGAGCTAGGAGAATTTTGAATATTTTCCCCCATACATTTAGTTTGTTGAAATAGTATATCATCATTTATTGCTTCATAACCCCGAAATATAGTAATTTAAAACAATAAACATTGATTGTTTCACACAGTTTCTGAGAATCAGAAATCCCATGAGTTTGTCATTAGGTAGTCAGCAAAGACTGGAGTCATCTTTAAGCCCTATATGGGGCTCTATTTACATGGCTGTTGTCAAGAGGCTCCGTTCTTGCCATGTGGACTTATCTACAGGAATGCTCAATATATGACCTACTCTTGAATAAGAGGGCTGGGGGACAAGACACAACTGCAATGCCTTTTTTTTTTTTTTTTGAGACAGGGTCTCGCTTTGTAGTTCAGGCTGGTCCTCAGCTCACTATGTAGCCCAGGGAAGCCTGGAACTCAGCAATCCTCCTGTCTCTGCCTCCCGAGTTCTGGGATTACAGGCGTGAGCTACCACACCCCGCACTGTGGTATGTGTTATTGATGGCTGGTGAGCGTGAGTTACCACGCCCAGCATTGTATGTGGTTACCGGGATTGAACTCAGGACCTTGCGCTTGCGAGGCAGGCTCTGGAACCACTGAGCTAAATCTCCAGCTCTGCAGTGCCTTTTTTAGCTTAATCTCTGAAGTAACAGCCCGTCACTCACTTCTGCCATATTTCGTGGGCCACACAGATCAACCTAACAAAATGTCAGTTGGCATCACACAAGGGATGGTAGGGATCCTTGGGGCTATTTTTGAATGCCACATGTCTAATTTATATATGATGAAATTAACAGATCTTCAATGTACAGTTTGACCCGTTGTAAAAATTGAATATTCTAATATAAGCCACACTTCTGTGAAGGTTTGTGTATGTCCAGCTCAGAACCTTCTTTCATATCCCTTTTTAGCAACTATCAACCTTCCTTCCTCCTCTCACCCCAAGCAACTATCAACCTTCTTTCTTTCTTCTTTGTTTTTATTTTTATTTGTTTTGTTTGTTTTTAGTTTTTTTAGACAAGGTCTCGATTTGTAGTTCAGGCTGTATTTGAATTCACTATGTAGCACAGGCTGGCCTTGAACTCATAGTAATCCAGGACTCCAGCAATCCTCTGCCTCCCAAATGCTAGGATTACAGGTATGAGCCACCACACCCAGTTTTGTTTTGTTTTATTTTGTTTTGTTTTTTGAGACAGGGTCTCACTTTGTAGTTCAGGCTGGCCCTGAGCTCACTATGGAGCCCAGGCAAGCCACCGCTAACTCAGCAATCCTCCTGTCTCTGCCTCCTGAGTGCTGGGATTACAGGCATGAGCCACCACACCCGGCATTGTGGTATGCAGTGTTGATTGTTGGTGGGCATGTCTCCACGCCCAGCATTATATGTGGTTACTGGGGATCGAACTCAGGACCTTGCGCTTGCGAGGCAGGCACTGGAACCACTGAGCTAACCCTCCGGCCCCCTTTGTTTGTTTTTTTGAGACAGAATCTTCATATATAGTTCAGGCTAGTCTTGAACTCATTATGTAGCCCAGGCTGGCCTCATACTCATGGCACCAACTGTATTTCTGTCCACGTGAAACTGGTACCATATACTATGGACTCTTTGATCTCCTGCTAATGATTTGAGATTCATCCATGCAGTTACTTGTTCAGTGGTTTGTTTCATCTTACCACTGAGACATGCAGTCCTCCCACCTTTACATGACCTTACCCTTATAAATGTGCCTAGTAACATGGAGAGAGAGAGAGAGAGAGAGAGAGAGAGAGAGAGAGGGAGGGAGGTAGGGAAGGAGAGAGGGAGGGAGAGAGACACACACACTTTATCAAGAACACAGCATTTGTTCCTAAGATGTTTCTACATTTGAACGCTGGCTTTATGCCAGGCATTCCCCAACAGAAGGGTACCGATTCTACCTTAGAGACAAGCAAACTGGCATAATACAATATAATTACTGCTCTAAAATGATAGAAAAGAGCTAGGTCCCTGAAATAAACGTGGGACTCTTTTGAATGAAGACAGTGTCTAAGCTGTGTTTTGGGAGCTGAGAGGAATGAAGAAGCAGTACTAGAGGAAGAAGCATATGGGGTGAAAAGAACCGTGAGCACTGAGGTGAAGGAATTACAGTCTGGTGCAAGAGGTGAGGGCAGAGGCCTTTGCGAGCCTGCTGTGAGGAGAAGGAAGGTGGAGAGACGAGTTAGGGCACTTGGTATGCTAAGAGTGAGGCGGAGTGGGAAGGGACGATTTCAGAAGCCGAATCTGTAAGTCTTAGCAGAGGGATATGGACCATGGTATTCCCAGATCCATAGTGAAAAAAAGATTGGAGTTGAGTTTAAATTTAGGAAACTTAAGGATGAAGAATGTGCCAAGAGGTGATAGGGGTAGAGCTCAGAGGGAGACCCCTTGCCCAACATAGAGAAGGGACAGAGGGAAAATCTTAGGAGAAAACTGGCGAGGGAATTTCTAAATTTCGGTTCCTATTTTTCCTTTTATACTTAAGACTGCTAAAAGATATGTCTTCCTTTTCTGTTTCTTTCTCATCTCCTATTGCCTCTTTTTTGTTTTTGGAGACAGGGTCAGCTGTGTAGTTCAGATTGGCTGTGAACTCACCATGTAGGCCAGGCTGGTATGGACTCCTCCTGCCCCAGCCTCCTAAATGCTGGGGTTTTGGGTGTGTGCCACCACACCCAGCCTTTTATGCACCAAATTCACTAATGGACTATTAACTGCTTTATTTTTAAGTATTATATCCTATGTCCCTGCCAACCACTCACTCAGCATTTGGTGTTGATAATACTTCCTGTTTGAAACTCCTTTACCTCAATTTTTAGGATACTGATGTATTTCCACTTTGTTTCTCCAACTCTCTAAATATGCTGCATTCTTTTTAGATTTTTCTGTTTTCTAAAACAGCACTTGATTACTATATCCATCCAAATGTTCTAGTTCTCGGGTTATGCGGTGGATCCTGTAGTTGACTCAGTATTTCACACCCATTCTATCTCCCTTTTGCATAGCTTTGCTCTGCTTTAAAGGCTAGCAAGGCAAAATACTTGATTGTTTATCTTTCCCTGTAGCTGGGGCTGGCCCTGTGACACTGGTTAGGAACATGATCTATAGACAGGAACATCTGAACTTTCCCCTTCCCACTGAGGAGGCTGTCCCTTGGGGCTTGCAATATGGGTCAATGGTAGAACATTTGGCCTAGCATGTGCAAGGCCCTGGTTCAAGCCCAAGCACTTCAAAAAGGAAAATTTCAAAAAGATGACCTGATAGATGGGAAAGTTTTGCTTTTCATCCTTGTACCTTTTTCTTGCCTAGAACATAAATGTCAAGTTGGGTGCATTGTGATCTTTGGATCATGAGGCCAAACCCTACATGGCAGTGATGGAGTAAGAGAAAGATGATAGTCATAGCTACCCTCCTTGCCTTTTTGTTTTGTAGCATAAATAAACCACATGTGTTTGTTTAAAGTATTTTTCATCCAGTTAAAATTCTTGGACATTTTTTCTCCTCATTCTCCCTGACTCTAGAGAGAGATCTTAGCACCATCTTGATTTGAATCATCATGCATATAGAATTCACTTACAAAATCCACATCTCTGTCCAGGCCTGTCCTCTGAGTTTAACCACCCGCCTACTATATGTTCCAGCTGGATTTCTACCTCAGCAGAATTTAGTAGATCCACATTGGCATATCCCTTCCCGCTTGACAAAACTGAGGTATTTTCTCAAGTACAAAGAAACACCTCAAAAACAAACATGTTATTTTTAGAAAAAACAATTTTAATTTGATGTTTACTTCTTTTCTTATATATTCTAGATCAGTAATGGCAAACCTATGGCACATGAGCCAAGTGTATGAGTTGTTTTTTTGTTTTTTTCTAAGCTAAAACCTCAGTATTCAGGTTTAATTGCAGTGTTGGCACTTTGCAATAAATAAGTGAGTTGTGGGTTGCAATGTGGGTACTCCATCTCTAAAAGGTTCACTATCACCATTCTGGGCCTTCCAGTGATTATAAAGTCACTCATCTATAGAGGTAGAAATTTGTCAGCTGAGGAAGCACAAATGTCTGGATTGAAGAATCCATAAATACAGAGTAGTTAATCTCAAAGCCTCAGCCTGGTCTGTCAGGTCTGAGGACACCCAGAGGGCAGGCTGCCCTTACTATCACTCTGTGAGTAAGCAGCCTCAAATCAACACATTTCAGCTAAGATTTTTATCATCTATCACTGGAGGAAGGGGTTGGTACAGGGAGGCATTTGGATACAGGGTATAAATGGCTGATACTTATTGGAGTTTTTAATCTTTTATCTATTTGTTGTTTTCTTTTTTGAGACAGGATCTCCTCATGTGCTTCAGGTTGGCCTGGAATTCACTATGTAGCCTAGATTGGCCTCAAATTTGAAGCAGTCCTCCTGCTGCAGCCTCCAGAGGGCTGGCATTACAGGGCATGTGCCACCATCCCTGGCTGAGTATTTTAATTTAAAACATAATGTTTACTAATCTTTTAGAAAATATATCACTAATCATCAGTCTTCTGATGTATGTTTGCAGTAGTCTAGACTGTAATACTTGCCTAGATTCAAAGCTTACTGAGTGATCACATAAGTGATTGATTCACTACTCACTATTAAACTTGTAAGAAAAAATAATGACTAAAAACATAAAAGATCAAGGGCCAAGAATTTAGTTCAAGTGGTATCACACCTACCTTGGAAGCATAAGAGCTGGAGTCTGATTCCCCAGTACCACAAAAAAAAAAAAAAAAACACATAAAAGATCAAAGATACCGAAAAGAAAAATCAAAGATACAGAGAAATATATTTCTCCAAGCCTACCTTTATTCTTCATGGTGGTCCACAGTCTGAGACACCCAAGGAAACAGTTCGCCAGGCCAGGGGAGATGGAATGATGGACCTGCTGCCGCGTGTGAGTAGAAAGCTGGAGTGACTCCACCACCGTTGTGCCCATGCGCGCCCCCTACTGCCCACTGCGGTGATCCTTCCTAGGGCTCAGTACTGTGGCTTTCCGGTCTTCAGGGTTTCAAGGAGTTTCCTTGGGGCTTCAGTGCAGCAGGGCAAGCTGTGGCTCTTCAAAGGAATCATGCCTTTTCTTTGAATTTTGGAAGTCAGTTTCTTAGGCTTAAGTAATGGTTAATTAAAGTACTAATTAAATTACATAATTAAAGTAACACCCACAGCTGGAAAAACAGGTTTTGGAAGAAATCCATTGGATTTATGGTAAACATTAAGCCCAGCTCCTGGCAGTGGAAATGCATGGTCACATTAGAGAGTGGCTGAGAAATATCAGACAACCCACTTTACAGTGCACAGTGAGCATAGGTAAGGAGCATAAGCAGTTTTTCTGAATAGAAATATCAGAACTACAAATCTGTCCCTTGTCGGAGTTTGGCCATCTTTCTCCCTCTGTCCATCTTCAGTTTCTTTCTACAAATCTTGTATGCTCAAGGAAGAATTTCTATTTTTGTGGTACTAAAACTTGAATCCAGGGCTTTCTCACTGAGCTGCACACCCAGACTTTTTAAATTTTTGATTTATTTATTTATTTATTGTGCTGGGGATTGAGCCCAGGGCCTTGCACTTGGAAAGCAGGTGTAGCACTGCATGTTTATTGTCCTTTTCCTGGATGCCTAGGCATTTAGCTTACAGCCTCTGTGGAGTTTGGCAAATAGGATGTAGGTGTTTACTCTCTTTTTGGGAGAACGGAGGATTGAACCAGGGCCTCAGGTATACTAAGTGCACGCTGTACCATTGAGCTATTCCCCCTGTGACTGTTTACTCTCTTAAAATCTTTTCCAGGCCTGGGGATTTAGCTTATGTGGTACTGTGCCAACTTTGGGTGCACAAGCGCCTGGTACTGGAAAAAAAAATCTTTCTGTAAACACAGGTTCTTATCAGTGAAATTTCAATTAATCCTTTTTTTGTTAATTTTTTTTTTTTTTTTGGTGATACCGGGGATCAAACTCAGGCCCTTGTGCATCCAAGGTTGGCGTGGTACCACTTGAGCTAAATCCTGAGCCCTATCTTTTTTCTTTTCCAATACTAGAAATTGAAAACTCAGACCCTTAAACTGAGCCACATCACCAGCCCTTCTTTATTTTTTATTTTGAGACAGATCTTGCTCATTCACTAAAGCACTCAGGTTGGACTCAGGCTTTCAGTCCTCCTTCCTCAGCCTCCCAGAGTACTCAGATTACAGGGTATGCCACCATGCCTGGCTCTTTGTGGAACTTCTAATTGGTACTTTTATATACCTCAGATTTGGGATTTTGTATCTTTTATTATGTCTGTCTATATTTATTTATTTATTTAGGTTTTTGAGACAGGGTCTGGGTATGTAGTTCATGTTGGCCTTGGAGTTATTATATGGCCTAGGCTAGTTTCAAACTCTTAATGATCCTGCTGCCTCAGCCTCCCAAATGCTAGTATTACAGGTCCACATCATGATCCTAGCTTTATTTTCTACTTATTTACATACTGGGATTGAAAAGGGGGCCTTTACCCTGAACTACATGCCCAACTCTATCATGAAACTCCAGGTTATCAACAAGTCATTTAAATGAAACTTTTATTTACACTGTTTTGAAAAGCACATTTTACGCACAAATCAGAGCAGAGTTTTACTCCTGTACGCCATCTGCCAGGATTGCCCATCCAAAACATAGTAAGTGTGGCCCAACTGATTTCTACCCAGAGTTAGAGGCTCAGGGCAGAAGATACTGGCCACAGAACGTAGGGTAAGAATAAGAGGAGTCTGAGAGGTAAAACTACCACAGAGGAAAAAGCTTCCAATCTGGGGAACCCACTCTCATTGTACCTGCAGTTGTGACGAGAAGTTAAACGTGGTTGGGGGAGGGAACAAAAGGGAGCTGGGAACTCCATATGTGAGGCCTTGAGCCCCACACATCAGCTCAGCAAATCGGCACCCTGGGGTCCCTTGGCCAGCGTGCAGTTAGTCACAACTCTGCATGCTCCACTGAGGCCAAAGAATGGGCTTGTGCACTGTGACAGGTTTTGCCAGAGGCTGCCCAGGAAGCAGTATTCAACTTGACCCTGAGAGAGCCCGAGGTCCCCTCAGAGCCTTGCATGCAGGCTGCCATGGCTACCCGCAGGGCTACTGCTTTGAAGGGCCTTCAGCATGATCGTATTTTTCCTTTTTCCTAGTTTCTTGTGGAAACGCCTGATATAGAAGTGGATGATACATAGTGAAGCCTCGTGATCTCATGCCTCAGCTCGATCTAGCTCCCATTTCTCAAGGCAGCAGAAACCTTACCCTGGGCTATGCCAGATGAACCTGCTGACATCTTTCCCACATATGACATCTTTTGCCCCAGAGATGGTTCTGTTGAAATGGTAGTGTTTGATTTCATCATGCAACAACTGGCCTCCTTATGAATGAAGAGTCTGTTCTAAAGTCCGTGGCCTTTGTCTTACCGCACTTTGAGGACTTGGGACAGAGCAGTGCAGGAGGACAAGAGGGACTGTGTATAGGAGGTTTCTTTATTCTTGAGCTCCTGTCTTGACTTGGTGGTGGAATAGGTGGTCACATATTTTTTATTATTTTTATGTTTTTTGAGACAAGATCTCACCTACAGTTCCACGTTAACCTTGAACTCAAAGCAATCCTCCTGCCTCAGCCTCTCAAATTATGGGATTATTGGCATGCACTACCATACCCTGCCGCTAGGTTTTTGTAGGGAAAAAATTATGAGGAGGTTTATTACCAGATTCATACTTTGGTTTCTATATCACTCTCCCCCTCGCATATTTATTTTTGGTTGGGCTAACCTCTGAAGGCATTATGGAAGGATTTCATTGTGACAGAAATTTCCTCAGTCCCATCTTTTCATGAAACTAACCATGGTAATTACTGCAAGAATGTTGATAGAAATGTTGTTTACTGTCACAAAGTGTTCCTCTAGTAATATTTCTTTTAAACCTCAACATAAAAAATAGACATCTTTGGGGGCCGAAGTTTTAGCTCAGTGGTTCGAGCACCTGCCTCGCAAGCGCAAGGTCCTGAGTTCGATCCCCAGTAACCACATACAATGCTGGGCATGGTGACTCACGCCCACCAGCCATCAATACCACATACCACAGTGCTGCGCGTGGTGGCTCACACCTGTAATCCCAGCACTCGGGAGGCAGAGGCAGGAGGATTGCTGAGTGCAAGGCTTGCCTGGGCTACATAGTGAGCTGAGGGCCAGCCTGAACTACAAAGCGAGACCCTGTCTCAAAAAAAGAAAAAAATAGACCTCTTCTGAGACATATTATGACATTGATTTGGTGAATCTCATAACTGGATGGACTTCTTGTGGCTTTGGGTAAAAGAAATCTCATGAGGGCTGGAGATTTAGCTCAGTGGTTCCAGCGCCTGCCTAGCAAGCACAAAGTCCCTGGTTTGATCCCCAGTAACCATACACAACAATACCGGGCATGGCAGCTTATGCCCACCGGCAGTCAGTATCACATACCACAAATGCTGGGCATGGTGGTTCAAGCCTGTAATCCCAGCACTTGGGAGGCATAGGCAGAAGGATTGCTGAATTCGAGGCTTGCCTGTGCTACATAGTGAGCTCAGGGCCAGCCTGAACTACAAAGCAAGACCCTGTCTCAAAAAAAGAAATCTCATGCTAAATTTGTCTCTCACATCCAGAAACTTTCCACGTTCTGGGGTATATATTTCTGGCTCAATTTTTGTTATCCCAACCTATTTTTCTTTTTATCCTCCCCTAAATCTTAATCTGTTTAGATTTCTGCTCTCATGATTCACATAACCTGTCCCTAATACTATTAGAGAACAGGGCTGGGAATGTTTGCATGGGTAAGTAAATACAATAAAATAATAAAAGGTGATGCATTGAAAGTGGCGCTTGTGGCAAGAAATGGGTGGGTATTCCACATCTTGACATACAAATATAGTTTGAGATCTTGAAGTTCATTTCTTCATTGTTAAAGGTCATTTGGGAGAAAATATTCTTGCTCTGAAGCCAAAAATATTTTTTTATGAGAAACTTGCCTTTACTTATTCCTTGTATTAACCCAAGGCAAATAATTTAGCTTTTCTCAGTTTTCTCATTTGTTTTCTGATTTTATATTGCAGCACTAGGGATTGAATCCAGGGCATTTTGCTTTAAGCTGTATTGCCAGCCCTTTAAAAAAAAAAAACTTTTTATTTTGTTTTGTTTTTTTCAAACATGGTCTCCCTAACTTGTTAAATGGCCCACACTGGGCTCAAACTTTACACCCTCCTTCCTCAGCCTTTCAGAGTGCTGGGATCACAGTTATGTACCACCTCATCTAGCCAGATTTTTAAACTTTTTATGGAAATATGGCTAATTCAGTGGTTAGCTCAGAGAGATAGTACCGTGGTAGTGAAACAGTGGTTATTATTGGTGACTGAGTTCTTGTTTTGGGCTGACTTTACTCTAGTAGGAAACAAATAATCCTGAAGACCTTTTCACAAGTCTTGAGTCAGCAGATAAACATTCATACAAAACTAATAAACAAAGGACTTACCCTTTAAAAGGACACAAGAGAGTGAGAAACACAAGGGTTAATAGATTAACTGTAATTTAATAAGCACTAAAATGTTAAAAATGTTTTATTGATTGCACAAGTCTATAATCCCACCAACAGTAGAGAAGGGTTCCTTTCTCCCCACAGCCTCGCCAGCATTTATTGCTGGTTAATTTTGTAATAGCCATTCTTTGTGGAGTGAGATGGAATCTCAGTGTTGTTTTCATCTGCATCTCTCAAATGACCAGTGATGTTGAGCATTTCTTCATATGCTTCTTGGCTGCTTTTACTTCTTCCTCTGAGAAGTGTCTGTTCATTTCAGAGGCCCATTTTTGAATTGGGTCTTTAAATTTGGGGGGACTGATTTTTTTTTTTTTGAGACAGGGTCTTGCTTTGTTGTAGTTCAGGCTGACCCTAAGCTCACTATGTAGCCCAGGCAAGTCTCAAACTCAGCAATCCTCCTGCCTCTGCCTCCAGAGTGCTGGGATTTGGGGGGACTGATTTTTTAAAAGTTCTTTATATATTCCAGATAGTAGCCCTTTGTCTGATAAACAGCTAGGAAAGATTTTCTTTGCCATGTTGTTGGTTGTCTTTTAGCTGTGCCAGTGGTTTCTTTTGCTGTGCATTGTGGAGATCATTGTGGAGATTCCTGAGAAAACTAGGATTAGAAGTCCCATTGGACCCTGTTATTCCCCTGCTAGGAACATACTTGAAAGAATTAAAAGAATCATATTGTAAAGAAATATGTGCACCCATGTTCATAGCAGCTCAGTTTGTGGTAGCCCAATCTTGGGAACAACCCAGATGCCCATCAACTGGAGACTGGATAAAGAAAAATGTGTTTTTTAAATGAAATGGAATATTACTCTGCTATAAAGAACAACACCTTTGAGTCATTTATGTGCAAATGGACACACCTTGAGGACACACTAATAAGTGAAATAAATAGGTCACAGATATGTAAAGACCATATCTTTTCTCTGGTATATGAACCTGTAGATATAAATGAGTTCTAGAATGTATGATAGATTTTATGAAATAGGAATATTCAGAGGGAATATGGTAGGGGAAAGTAATGAGGGGAAAGAATAAATATGATTTGAAGGTCCGGAGGATTAGCTCAGTGGTTCCGGCGCCTGCCTCGCAAGCACAAGGTCCTGAGTTGGAACCCCAGTAACCACATACAATGCTGGGCGTGGAGACTCACGCCCACCAGCAATCAATACCACATACCACAGTGCCAGGCGTGGTGGCTCACACCTATAATCCCAGCACTCAGGAGGCAGAGACAGGAGGATTGCTGAGTTCTAGGCTTGCCTGGACTACATAGTGAGCTCAGAGCCAGCCTGAACTACAAAGCAAGACCCTGTCTCAAAAAAAAAAATATGATTTGAAAAGAAAACGAAAACACATGTATAAAGAGGGTAGGGGGTGTAGGGTGGGTAGGGATATGGGTAAAAATGAGAATGAACTCGTGTCATATGTTGGTACAAACTCCCCAATGTTGAGTGTGATTATGAGCTGTATATAAAATGTACCAATAAAGAATTCAATTAAAAAAATAAAACAAAAAGTTTTATTGAAACATAGGTGGGAAACACAGCTTTTTTTTTTTTTTTTTGCTTTTTTTGAGACAGGGTCTCGCGTTGTAGTTCAAGCTGGCCCTGAGCTCACTATGTAGCCCAGGCAAGCCGCCACAAACTCAGCAATCCTCCTGTCTCTGCCTCCCGAGTGCTGGGATTACAGGCGTGAGCCACCCACCACGTCCGGCATTGTGGTATGCGGTGTTGATTGCTGGTGGGCGTGTCTCCACGCCCAGCATTATATGTGGTTACCAGGGATCGAACTCAGGACCTTGCACTTGCGAGCCAGGTGCCAGAACCACTGAGCTAACCCTCCGGGACCACTGAGCTAACCCTCCGGCCCCGGGAAACATAGCTTTAATAGTGAAATGAAAGTGGGAAAAGAAGGGAAGGGTATAAAAAAGAATAAAGAGGTGTACAGCAGTCCAGAGGCTGAGGCAGGAGGATTGTTATGAGTTTGAGGCCCACCTGGGCTGCATAGTGAGTTCAAGTCTGAAGTATAAAGTGGAACCCTATCTCCAAAAAACAAATAAACAAAAAAATTAAGACATGTACATTTTCCAGTTCTCCACGATGAATATAATTGTTTATGTACTACAAATGCACTAATAGATGAAAAGAAAGCAGTGAACATGAAAGGAATATTCAGATGACTTTGACTTTCTTTGTTCCTTATCTTTATGGAAAAGGCTATTGATTTTCACTATTAAGTGTAATACTAACTATAGATTAGGTGTATGTGCCCTTTTTATTGTTTGTTTTTAAATTCAGCACTTTATTCATAATTTGCTGTGACTTATCATGAGTGAGTATTGAATTTTTTCAAAATAGTTTTGAGTTGGG
>PVIC010024226.1:0-26231 GCA_004025085.1 Thryonomys swinderianus | reverse complement strand
GGCCCTACAATTTCATTTTTAAGTGCCTATTTATTTTTAACTCACCAGTTAAAAATAAGTTTCTCTCTGATATTTTATTCTATTCCCTTGAACTGTTTTCTTCACTACTGATTATACCAGTAGCTGTCTGGGAGAAAAACAAACCACATCAGGCGACCCACAGGAAAAAAGTCCAACATAAATATTGCTGATTGGGTGCCAAAGAGAGTGAAGTGCAAAGGGTGGCGGAGAGAGAAGCTCACAGGCCATGGTCACACGCGGGCCTGAGAAGCAAGGTGACAAGGTAAGAGCACGGGCGACTCTGGTGAGAGCTCTCTAGAGCTCCAGGTTGGGGCTGCTGTAGCAGATGCTGGACTCCCATGCTCCAATGGGTCCCACGGCTTCTGACCAGATGTCTGGGGATCAGGAATGGAGAGGAAGGGACTGAAAAGCCTGGGGCACTTTTCTCAAAGAGATGGTGTCTCTGGCCTCAGGAGGAGACTGCGGAGCCTGGAGGGAGGTTCAGAGAGGAGGCCGTGCTGGCTGGGCTTGGCATGTCTTAAGAGCTGTACTTGCCTCTCTCATTTTTGTGTACCCTTCATTTTTGTGAAGTCCAACTTATTTTTCCCTGATTTCTTCTGATTTTTATGTCCTATCCAAGAAACCACTGACTAACTCAAGATCATGAGGCCTTTACCTGTGTTTTCTTCTAGGGGCTTTGTAGATTTACCTCCTATATTTAGGCTTCATCCATTCCAAATTAATTGTTCTATGCCATTGGAAGTGAAGTCTTTACATGTGAACACTCCATGTCCCAGCACAAAGAGTTGGGAAGATGGTTCCTTCCACAGTCAGTGGTCTGGACAGCCATGTTGAAAATCAAATGGCCATATCTGTGCAGGACTGGTTTGTTGTTTTCTTTGTTTTTATTTTTGTTTTTTTGTACAGGATTATTTATTCCACTGGTCAGGATGTCCATCCTTCAGCCAGTAAATTTCTGGATTGCTGTACCTTCATAGAAAGTTTTGAAATAGGAAAGTGTGAGTCTTATAATTGTTTTGTAAGGATTATTCTGGGTTCTCTAGATCCCATTTCTACAAATATTACAAGTTGAAATTTTAATAGCCTAAGTGCACTGACACTGTAGACTGATTTGTAGATGGCTGCACTCTCAACTAAGTCCATCAGTGCATGGGCACTGTGGGTAGGAAGTCCTCCATTCCTGGTTCATGTTGCTCTTGATCATGAAAGAGTGTTCTGTCTAGTGTCTTTCTGTCTCCACTGAGACTGTCACATGGCCTTTACCCTTCATTTGCAAGTGTTATTTTCCATAATGAGCTGCTCTGGGCTTCTGGAAAAATCCCTTGTGTCTTATTGAGGACTTCTGTATCTCTATTCCTAAGATCTGCTGGGACACACTAGTACACAGCTCTCTCATGTGGCATTTGGTTTGGTTTTGGGTAATACCAGCCCCGCATATTTTCTATCTCTTCTGCATTGTGGGAGAGTCTAAGAACGGATGCTGGTTTTTCTTGGCTTGGAGGTTGGGATTCACCAGGGACACCATGTGCCTTGGGCTTCATCTGTGGAAAGTTCGCTGTTTGTTATTGTTCAATCCCTCTACTTATTATTAAGTCTCTTCTTCTTGATCCCTTTTGGCAATTTGTGTCTTTTTAGAAATTTCCCCATTTCATACGGATTATCCAATGTGTTGACACAACTATTCAGAGTGCTCCCTTATAATCTATTCTGGTTTGTATAATTTGTAACAATGTACCCCTTTTCATTCCTGATATAATAGTTTGTCTTTCTGCTGTCTCTCCAGAGCCATCTAGCTACAAGTTTGTGAACTTTGCTAACGTTTTTCAAAAAGCCACTTTCTGTTCTGTACACTTGCTGTGCTCTGTTCTTTGTCTCATTTATTTCCACTCAGTCATATCCTTCCTGCTGTGATTCTAGATCTAGTGTTCATCTTATTCTCATTCCTTCAGGTAGATTAGTTTACTGACCAAAGGTATTTCTGCTTTTTAATGTAGACATTTACAGCTCTACGTTTTTCTCTGAGAAGATTTTACTATATCATATAAATGCAAATGTTTGGGGGTTTTACTCATCTCAGAATATTTTCTAGTCTGTCATGATTTTTTAACCTAGCAACCATTCAAGAATGTATTGTTGGGGGCTGGCGGGTTAGCTCAGTGGTTCTGGTGCCTGCCTCACAAGCACAAGGTCCTGAGTTCAATCCCAGTAACCACATACAATGCTGGGCATAGAGACTTACACCCACCAGCAATCAATACCGCATACCACAGTGCCGGGCATGGTGGCTCACACCTGTCATCCCAGCACTCGAGAGGCAGAGACAGGAGGATTGCTGAGTTCGAGGCTTGCCTGGGCTACATAGTGAGCTCAGAGCCAGCCTGAACTACAAAGCGAGACCCTGTCTCAAAAAAAAAAAAAAATGTATTGTTTAATTTCCATGGTTTGTGATTTTCTAAACTTTCTTGTTGTAGATTTCTAATCTCATCTTTCTGTCAGCCCCTGCACATTCCCAAGGCTTTTCCTGGAGAAGGTGTGCATGCCTGCAGTGCAGTGTCCTCAAGGGACAGGTAGCAGGTGATGTGGCCCTGGAGTGTTTCCAAGTCCTCTGTTACCTGCTGACCTCTGTCTCCTACTCTGCCAGTGTCTAAAGTAGAGTATTCAACTACTATGGCTGAACTGTCTAATCCTTTAATTCTGTCCACTTTCTTCATGTCCTTGGGGACTCTGCTGTTTTTATAGCAGTTACATACTTTGAAGCATTTTCCATTTATCATTATAAAATGTCTGTGTCTATAGTATCACTCCATGCCTTATTCTGTTAGTGTATCCATCCCTACTCTCTTTAGGGTACATGCTGTATGGACTATATCTTTCTGTACCTTTATTTCAACCTTTTTGCATCTGGAAAGCAAGATGCTCACTTGCACCTTCAATTGTGGCGCCTTCAATTGTGCCTTTGTCTGCAGCCGCTCTTCACTCTGTGCTTTCCGCCAAGGCTCCTGCTATGGGGCTCCGTTCTATAGAGAGTGCAGCCCAACTTCTGAAACTTCTTTCACATATTTTAGGGAACCATTTAAACATCTCACACAAATGTATTTTCTCAGATATCATAAATACTGTAAGAGAAAACTGTTAGTTCTCTTTACAGAATTTACACAATAGAAAATAAACACTAACAGCTACTCAAAAGTTACCCATTTAAAAATGAGCAATTCCCATCTTGACCATAAGAAATTTCACTACTTCATTATTTCTGTTGGACCTGTTTCATTCTATCTCCCCTGTAGAAATTTACTCCAATGTCACAGTCTATGTGTAAAATTGCTTCATTATTAATGGCTCATAAAATTTTGCAACCAAAGCATGTATAAACATTGGAATTATTTCATTTTTTATGACCAAAGACTCTATGTGCTTAATATTTTCTGGGTTAAGTTCTTACAGTGATTACTGACACATGAAAGAACAATTCCAGATACTATGACAGAAAAGCTGATAAGTAAGATTGTGCCGGGCCAGGGATTTAGCTCAAGTGGTACTGCACCTACCTTGAAAGCACAAGGGCCTGAGTTTGGTCCCCAGTACCACAAAAAAAAAAAAAAAAGTAAGATTGTGCTGGGCCGGAGGGTTAGCTCAGTGGTTCCGGTGCCTGCCTCGCAAGCGCAAGGTCCTGAGTTCAATCCCCGGTAACCACATATATAACAATCAACACCGCATACCACAATGCCGGACGTGGTGGCTCATGCCTGTGATCCCAGCACTCGGGAGGCAGAGACAAAAGGATTGCTGAGTTCACGGCGGCTTGCCTGGGCACCATAGTGAGCTCAGGGCCAGCCTGAACTACAACGAGACCATATCTCAAAAAGAAAAAAAAAAAAAAAAAAAGATTGTGCTGAGAATATTGGTTCAGTTTGAGAGGAAGCTGGGTGTCCCCATCCCTGAAATGCTATAAGTAAAAATCCTCACTGTTGCACATTCTGTAATTTCTGTTTTCAACTGAGAGCTGGCCTTGGATAAAGACTACTTATTTCTACAATAAGCACCAGGTATCTGGTATCAATTTTTTTCCAATTTTCCCCTCTATACCTGGAAACTGAGCAATTTGTTCACATCTGAGCATAGCAAAAAGTACTGTGACACCAGCATCATTCAGTTCTCAATTTCTGAGTTTAGCAATTAGATCTGCTTTCAATATGGTCAGAAGCAAAGATGTGGAAACCACTCACCTAACGGACTTGTCCATCTTCTCCCAGAGAAACTTCCAGGGAGTCAGTGTGGGCCAGACTCAGGCACCCACACAGCTGCCCGGAAGCTTTGCTTCCTAGCCTCACCCAGAAGTCAGCCGCATATGTCCAGAACCACGTGCTGAGTCCGGGAGTGGGGACTGTAAGGCCAGGAAGCTCAATGGCCACACTGGTGTCTGGGTCAGGGCTGTGGGAAGGCAGGGTGACCTGTCCTGCCCCCTGTACCCTCCCCTGCATGGGCACCAGCTGCTCAGTCCTTGCGGCTAACAACACAGCACACAGACTGGGAACATTTTAGAGAACAGAGTTTATTTTGGCTCTCACTCTGGTCCAAGCTCGAGGGCATCATCTGGTGGCAGCCTTACTGCCTTGATGTGAAGTGCCACTGGGATCACGTGGGAGAGACAGAGATGCCAAAGACCTCACACTGCACTGGGCATGACCCGCTAACCCAGGAACCTGTGAAGGGGCAGATAAATCCCCTCCTGAAGGCTCCACCAGACCCTACCACATCTCATAGCATGGACAGAGTTTCAGGGTTTCCCGAGGGAACAAGCTACATCAAAACCACAGCACACTCCGGGCCTCCAGTCAAAACCACCGTCTCCAGGTTGTGGGCCCCTGGGGACTGGACACCACCCGGTCTCCTCAGAAGCCATAGAGCCCGGCATATCCTCTCAGCTGCACATGTAAGCTCTGAGCTCCTCGAACGACTTTCCTGTCAGTCACGCATGAACTTTCCTCCCCACTGGTATTTGCTGTCTGTTAATTGAATAATTAGAAGCAATTAATAACCTCAGCATTACCATAATCCTGGCGTTATGGGCACCAGGAGGGCAGAATCTAATTAGAGGTTAATGTCTGGGGCTCTGAATCGGATGCGCGCGCTCACTGAGCTCAGTCTGTTCGGAGGCTCGGGCTGTCCGCTTTGGCCCTGTTTGCTGCTCTCAGGCTCCGGAAAAACAGATGAGGAAAGGCGTGTCTTGGTGACTGTGCACTGCCCTTAGCTCCTGTGGCCTGAGTGACACATCTCAGAGCCCAGGCACCAGGGCTCACAGTGGCTGAGCAGGGTCAGCAGCTCCCCGGCGTGCAAACTGAGATGAGGCTCCCAGCCAGCCTGCCAGTGGGGCCTCAGCCAGCAGGGGCCGGGTGCTACTGCTTCGGTGACACAGGGGTCCTGTGAAAGGGAGCTGCTGGCCCATGGGGTTGCAGTGTGGGGGTGGGTGCTGCCACCAGGATGCTGGGACGTGCCTTGACACCCACTGTGGTCCTGGGCACATTCGGTCCCAGCCTCACACAGCAGAAATTCCTTGGAGTCTGAGGGCGGCCCCAGAGGCAGAAGGCCCTGTGAATGCTCACCCAGCACTGGCTGTCACCTGCCCTCCCCACAACCTCCAGGATCTTCCCTCAGCAAAGGCAGGCAGGACACACAGCCCAGCTACAGTGTTCTTTCACAGCCATTCGAGCCGGTCCATGCCCTGTCCCTCCCAGTGTCACCACCTGGCCCATCCTCTGCAGAGGCAGTGACAGCGGGGGGAGGGGGGCTCTGCAATGGGGGGGGTCACCGGAAGTCCGCTCTTAGCCAGGCAAGGGAGGGAGATAGCCGGACAGCGTTGAGAAAAATAACACAGATGGTTGACAATAAGGTCAGCAGGGACCCTGGCTGACCACCGAGCTGTAGCTCTGTAAGAACATGTGCCCTTGCCCTTTCACCATGGACGAAATGCTTAGGGACACAGGGCACAAGGACCAGGTTCCTCTCAAAGGAGTGACAAAGCGTGAACAAACCACAGTGGCAGAGGGTGGATAGGGAGTGACGAGAAGGGGACAAAATGAAAATTGAGCTGTGTCGTGTACGTGCGCCAGCTCCACACTAGGAATACAGTTGTGCACTAATAAAAAACTAAAACTGGGGAAAATAAGCTACAAAAAAAGTGATGGACCAAATGTTGAGGATGAGACAGGTGAAGGGGTGGATGCGTAGAGCATACTAGGACACAGAGCGCCGATATTGTTTACCCTTCCTTGAGGATTGCTTACGTGTACCCAGCACCACTACCTGGCTGCACACCTCGTATAATTTTACATAAAGTGTTGTCAAGTTGGCCTCAATAACACGGGGAGAATCTGCTGAGAGTGCAGGCGTCATGTGACGTACTCTTACCACAAAACAAAACTGAGAATAAAGAGGCAAAGGTGCAGGAACCGCGGGTATGCAGCGCACTTGCTGTCCCCGCCACGGGGATGCCCGTGGGGTCTGCAGAGGCCCACGTCTTGCACCTGGTGCTGGCTGAGTAGAAATTACACCTTGACAACTCCAAGGAGAGGGGCAAGGATGGCACCATCCCATCCACAAGCTCATAGTCCCTGGCCCAAGGGAGCTGCAGGAGTGGCGCTGCACCTGCGTCCCAGTGTGACACCTGAGTGTGTTCGCCCACACTGCTAGCCACCCGGGACCCTCGCCAGCTGCCTCAGTCCCAGAGCCCTGGCCCCGGTCCCTCCTGCCACAGACCACAGTACAGCCCATCTCCCCTCTCAGGACACAGGCCCCCACCTCTCTTGCTCCCTGGATTTCTGGTCCCCCGAGCTGTGAGGCACCATGCAGTGTGACTCACCAGGAGGTGGCAATGCACATGCACGAGGAGCACAGATAGCATCTTCCACACCTCAGGCTAGGCTGTGCTCCCAAAGCCTGAGGAGTGTGCATGGATCCTGGGCTCCACACCAGCACCCAGAAAGAGATTTGCTGACAAGCAGCCAAAGCCCTCACCCCTGCAGAGTAAATCAGCAACAATGTCACGCAAAGACAACGCTGGCCCCTGCTGGGGAGACCATGGTGGCCCCTCTGCTCACCGGGGCTGAATGCAGTCAACTTGCTCCTGCCTCCCGCTTTCTCTGCCCAACCCAGTGCCAGGTCCTATGGTCACGGTGTCCGTAGGAACCACCACACCGCTCCATGTTTGCTGATGCCACTCCCAGTCACCTGAAGTCAGGGCTCAGCTGGAGGCTCCAAGTCCCTGGGAAAGGAGACTCACTGAGGGGCTCAATCAGCCTTCTGCCCGGGAACATGAAGCTACAGAGACTCTGGTTGTGGTGATCACCCTTGGAAGCTGAGGACTCTGACGTACTGACTAGTTCTCCAGTGGCACTCACAGTGGCACCCCATGGCCTCTCTCTCCCCCAGGGTTACCACGCAATCTTAGCAGTCCTGGTCAGGGTGGGACAGAGGCCCCGGGGTGTCCATGGGGGCAGCCCACCTCAGCGGGAAGGTGGCTTTACCTGAAGCCCGAGGGATGGAGGGCACTGCCCGTCACCAGCAGAGCCAGGACCTGGCAGAGCATCGCTTACGCTCTCCCCAGTGCATGTTGCCTGAGGAACAAGGGCTGTGACCGAAGGCCTGGCATCGTCCCTACCTCTGCACACCAACTGGCCCCTCAGAAGCCAGCCAGGCCCCTGCCACCTGCCATAGCCATGAGGAAACCAAGGAAAGAAGTCAGAGCACCCTTGGGTGTGGTTTGGGGAGGTCTGCAGGCCACGTCCTTATTTCATACTGGAGATAAGAACTGGCTGAAGCTCGCCCCAGAGCCACTCTGAACCTGTCCCCACTCGCATTGGAGATGTGACCCCAAAGTCTTCATTAGTGGATGGTAACAGGTGGGGTTTTGGGTGAGGGGTCAGGGGCTGTGTCCTGGGACTAACAGACCTGGGAGCGTCACAGGGCTGGCTCTGCGATGAAAGCCAGCCCTCTCGGCACACCTGCTCAGTGTCACTGTGCCTTTGACCATGGAGACGGCACCTGCCCCTGAGTGCTCAGAAACCAGCCAAGGCAGTGGACACAGGGGCCACGATCCACATGCCTGGGGACGCCTGGTTTTGGTTCGCTGCCCACCTGAGGGAGCCGCATCTCCTGGGAGACAGCAGGGGCAGCAGGCCTAGACCTAGCCTCACTCAGGACGGGCCTGGGCTCAGGCAACCTACAGGGAGGCTCAGCCCTAACCTGGGCCAAACCACATGCGCTGCCTCCCCCAGTCAGGGCAGAGAAGGGCGGCAGCCCTGGGGTGTCACCTCACAAAGGGACATCACCAGGCTGGAGACTTAGCTCAGGTGGTACCATACCTACCTGGCAAGCACAAGGGCCCACATTCAATCCCCGGTATCACAAAAAAAAAAAGGGGGGGGGGGTAAATGTCACCAGCAAGGGGCGCGTGTCCTCGTGATGCTCTGAGTCTAGAAACCACAACTCCTCACATCCTGGAGACTTGGGCTCCCTCACAGCCCTGTCTGGGAGCTGGTTCTGTGGTCTCTGCCGAACAGTGTGATACCGGGGATGGGTGAGCAGGTCAGTAAATGACATCGCCCAGGCCACTGCTCTTCTAAGAGGACATGGAGGGGCTCTGTGTGGAGACTCTAACCAGGTGTGTCTCGTCTCTGACACCTGCTAAGCTGTGGGTGTCGGGGGCAGCGCACAGCCTCCATACCCTCCTTAGGGGACCCTGGGGTGACTGTCAACCCCAAGGACTCTAACCTTAACCCGACACCTCAGGGAGCTTGGCTGACAAACATCCTTCATTCTGCTCGGGCCGGCACAGGTCAGGGCTGGGGACGCACAAGTCTCGCCTGCCCAGCTCAGGACACTGGCTAGAGCATGCAGGACAGCCTCAAGGGCAGCACGGGACAAGGCATGCATGGCAGGTGGGTAGGGCTGCAGCGTACTGCCCATGCAGTGCCCTCTTCAAAACCACCACATAGCCTGCACACACCATCTTGGGAGATGCGGGAACCTGGGGTACAGGGCACGCCACTGCCACCAGGGCAGTTCCTTGGCAAGTCCACTGGAATGCTGCAACCATGGGTAACAGAAACCCACCTGGACCCTAACGGCTGCAGGGAGACGGCAGAGGCCAGCAATTCCCATGCCTGGAGACCTGGCCAGAGCAGCTCCCTGTGGTAGGAACAGACCAGAGCTGCAGAGAGATTTTCCCAGGTGCCGTGAGTCAAGGGGAGACTGGCCCATCCATGCCCTGTCCTCCCGCTCCTCAGGCCTCGCTGGGTCCAGGCCCGAAGGAGACAACCCTGAAGGAAGTGACAGTGACAGACAGAACACAGACACTGGCTCCTGACCAACTCAGAGGCTGCAAGAGCTACCTGGACTCCCAAGCCCCAGGCCAGGCCAGAGTCAGTCAGTGTTCAGTTGCCAGAAAAATGCCTGATGATCGATTTGGGGGAGGAAAGTCTGCTTGGCTCTTCTTTCAGAGGTGTCAGACCACGGCTGCCTGGCCTCACGGCTTTGGAGCACTGGACCTCACGGGGACGCATGTTAGAGGCAGCCACTCCTCGCACGGCCCTGAGGGAAGCAGCGAGAGGAGATGCAGAGTCCCCGTGGCCTACGACCTTGCCTGGCCCCATCTCCCAGCAGCTCTGCAAACCGCGACCACGAATCCAACAGGGCTGTGAGGACACCCAGCTCCGAACGCAGGACCAGTGTGGCTTCCGGCACCAGGGCCGCCGCTCATCTTCCCGGGAAGTGAAGCCCACGCGCCAGGAGAGGGGACGGCAGAAACTGCAGGTGCTGAGTGGGGGTGATGCCACCTCCCTCAGCAAAGAGCTCCCTGCAGCGTGTGCTTTAAAAAGTGCACCACAGCCTTTGTTTACCCAGGTATTTAAACACTGCTAGTCTTCTCCAAGCTCCTAATAGCACAAGTTCTTTGACTGCTCTAAATAGAGTGTGTGGAGTATTATTTTAGGTTTTCAGTAACCACATGTATTTAGCAATTAGAGAGATTAGCGCTGCCAAGTGACTTTGGAAGATAAATACCGGTGGCTAGAATAATGCTGTGCTCTCCTTGTTTTATTAAACAGAAATCCAGATCACAATGGCTTTATTCCAATATTCGAGTTCCCAAGTGGCCTAATTAACTAAGAGACAGAAAATAGACGTTTTTCATTTGAATAAGTTCTATTCCAGGGTGATTTCAAATGGTTTTATGTTAGTCAGGTATCTCCAAATTGGAGCAGCTGGCCTGGGGTCCCACCAGAGCTGGGACAGTGGGGGACCTTCGGCAAAGTCCCCAGACTTCCTCCTGAGGAGTACGAGCCTGCTGAGGGCCCTCCTGGCAGCTGCAGTCAGGGTCCCCTGGCTGACATCAAGTGGCATTAGAGCTGGGACTTCCTGGGCTCCACCCCTCAGCCTAGCGATCTGGGGCTCAGCCCGTTTCCCAGAGCTACGTCTGGCTCCTCATCTCCCATCCCTGGCAACCCTGCTGGGCCCTGAGACCCCTTCTGACCTGCCACACTGAAGCCTGCTCCTGCCTGCTCCGGGAGTGGTGGCCCATGGGTCGCACTGCAGTCTCCGGGCACTCAGGGGCAGAGCACCTGCCTCTCTGTGTGAAGCCTGGACTCCACTTCCGGCCTGCAAAGTCACAACCATCATCAGGCAAAGCCAATGGGCCTCAACTCACCTGCAGCAGGCAGGTGGGTTAGCCAGGAGCGGGAGGTGAGGAGAGAGAAAGGGCTTCGATCCCTCACACACCTGGGACAGGAGGCAGACTCAGTCTTGCTCAGAGGAGGACAGGACCCCTGTCGCTGTCCCCAGTTGGTTCTTGCCAGCTGTAGACACCTGCAGGTCTCAGCAGGAGCCACAGCGTCCCGTGGTTTTCCAGGCCTCAGCACACAGGTCCCTGGAGGCCAGGCCTGGGCCAGATAGACTGGTGGGCCAGTCAGCCCTGGTCTGGCCACCAAGGTGCCACAATAACCGGGGACTCACTGTGAGCGCCGGCATGGCCTGAGGGGATATCCGCTGCTCTGGGTAAAACTGTGTCCCTTTAATTCTGAGCTACCGAGCAGGCTTGCTTTGCTAGATGCATTTATCAACTTCTTTTGTGTTCCTGTGAACTTCCCACTTCCGATGGGATCTGCAAACATTTTTCTCGCTGATGGATGAGAGCATATTGTGAGATTTGTTGCTCAGTGAAGCATAAAATCCTTTCCCACTCTGGCTGTGCTTTCCTCAGCTCACTGTTTATTTCTTCCTCACGTGTGACTTTCTTTTTCCTGGCTGATGAATTTTATTTCTAGTCCAATACAGCATATCAGCATTTCCCACCAATACTTCTAAATATACATCCTAGAGATTTATGTGCTAGGAAGGCATTTCCCACTCACAGCTGAAATACATCTGCTGCTTTCTCTGGAGCGTTTGGTTCTTTGGTTCTTTCTGTGGATGCAGCTCTCCACTGGACCTGCGGTTTTTCCTGGTGTCATGAGCCCGGCGTCAGGGTTTGGTCTTTCTTGATGATCTCTAAACCATTCATTTGAAAATTCCTCTTGGACCTTCTGACTTGGACCAGACTAGATCGGCGTGTTTGTTCATGAGCCTCCTGTGGAAACCTTTGGGATCAACCTGATGTTGTTGTTGAACTTCATGTGTCACAGGCTTACTCTCCTCTTCCTCCCCACTCTTCCTCCTGAATGTTTTTGTCCCTTTCTCTGTGCCACGTTCTCCCAGCAATCACATTGCTGTTTGAGCTCAATTTATCCTGATGTGGTTTATGTGGGACCAGCGACCACCTTCACCGCGTTCATTCTGTGTTCTTTCTGTGTGAGTTCACACTTCCATTGGCTTAGATTTTCATTTTATCCCTGGCATAATCCTCAGGTTTTCTTTATATAGACCTTGCACATTTGCTATGTTTAAATCTATTTCCAATTAAAATATAATCTTATAATATATAATGATTAAAATATAATCACTATATATATAAAGGGTACATATTATATATAATATATGGGTGCCATATGGTGTCTTGATCTATGTGTACAGATTCAATCACATTTTAAATCTTCTTATGGCCTCACCTAGTTGCTGTTTAAAAGTGAATCACTGTTTCATAATATTTTAACAAGTTGTCCTGCATTAGAAAGTGATCGTGGTCCCGGTGACTTCCCTGCATTATTCCTTTCTTCCCCCTGGGTTCCCCCTCCCTCACTGCCACGCTCCCAACTCATGCCCGGTCACCATGGGCACTGCCTGCTTAGCCCGGCCTCCCTGAGCCTCCCCTGCCTGCTCCTCTGCCCTGCTGACCTAATCCCCTCATCATCTAGAACAAGGTGTGTCTTTGCTCTTGACTCCTACCGATGCAGCTCCTACAGAGATGGAGGTTTGCCCAGGTGAGCCCATTGAGTGGAAATCCATGCCCTAATGGTAGCACAAAGCCCACTGTCCCTCCGGGTGTCTTGTGGCTGGTCGGGATCCATAGGAATGACCACCAGTGGCAGAGTAGAAATGACTCTGGGTGCAGGGTGTGCTGGGCTCCGAGCCACGGGAGGATGAAGCCCAAGGGAAGACAGAGGAGAACATCACCTCCAGGGCTCAGACGGGACATTCAAGGCCAAAACAAGTCTCAGGGGTGCAGCCCCAGGGACACAGGCCTGCACCCTCCCTGCAGGGCCACCGTGGCCAGGTCCCCTGCTCCCCCGCCCCCAGCACTGGAAGGGGCCACAGTCACAGCCAGCCCTGGTGTTGCTAGGACTCCTGACACCCGTCTCCCCTGTAGGCTGATGGAGACTGTGCTCCGGCGCCAGAAGGCGCTGCCGCTGGGGCGGAAGGAGCACAAGGGCCCGGTCTGTCTCCCAAGGGGAGGAAGGAAATTAGCCAGCAGTCTGGCTCAGTGATTGGGGCCTGTGCTCTGGTAGTGCCATTCAAGGCCACTTGTCACTGTGACCTCCACCCACAGACCACAGATGCCAGCAAGCTCTGACAGGAAAGGAACTCGCAAGCCAGAGACGGCTCCACCCCAGCCCACTGCACTGTCCAGAACCCCTGCCTGTCCCTGAGGCTCCCAGGCTGCAGTGGCCAGAGCAACCATGGATGAGGCAAGGATGAGGCTGGAAGGTGGACAAGGAGGACTGGAGAGCTGCACCCATGGGCTCAACATAAGCCCTGTTCTCAGAAGAGCAGCCAGACAGGCAGAAGTCCACAATCTACTCAAAGACAGAAATAAATCAGCTTCCTTCAGAGTAATTTACACAGAGCGTGCTCTTATTGTCTGTGGGTTCCTCTAATTGAGAGAAAAGCTCTCTCTCTCTCTCTCTCCCTCTCTCTCTCTCTCTCTCTCTCTCTCTCTCTCTCTCTCTCTCACACACACACACACACACACCCACATGGAAAGTAGGGAAAAGAAACAGGAAGTCGACCTCAATAGGCACAGTGAGCTATGCATGCACGGGAGAGAAATTCTAGCCAGGCAGGAAACCCAGCTAGTTCAAAAGCCTGACTCCAGTCACACCCCAGAGAATGCAGTCATCACAGAGTCTTTCCTGTGGAGTGAACAGGCATTCTCATTTAAAATCAGAGTGCCTCTGGGAGAGGTCAGCACTGACCCGTGCTCTGAAAAGTCTCCTCAGTTAGGTCCTCCAGGGTCTGGCAGCCACAGATGCCCACAGGAGACGGGCAGTTCCATAAAAGTGCAAGTTGGAAGAATTAGAACCACTTATTAACTGCAAGGTCCTTAGACAACCTGTCAGTAAGGCACAGTGTGTTATCTCAAAGTGGATTTGGGTTGCTTATAAATGTACACTGCAAACATTAGGACAATGACTAAGAACAAGTATAACTGAAGCAGTGAGAAAGAAGAGAAAATTAAATGAACAGAAATAAGAAAGACAAGGACCAGAAGACAGGAGCACAGCATTGAATTACATCTATAATTCCTGTAAATGTCAAAAGCCTACATCTATCAACTAAAAGACAGACTGTCGAGGTGCAACAAAAAACAGGACCCCACACATTGCCTGCAAGAGACCCACCTTAAATAGGTATACACATGCAGATTGGAGGTAAACAGAGAAAAATATACTCTGCTGACACAATCAAAGAATAGCTTTATCAGCTCCAGACAGCAGGCTTCACAGAAAGGAGAACTATCTGAGATACAAAGGTGCCAGTTCTTCAGAAGATGTCACAAACCACAAACGCTGCCAGGCATGTGCCAGCCCACAGGGCATTAAAGTACAGGTGAGGAAATATTGAGGGCTGACCAGACTATCCGCCACCCTGTAGGGGGTATGATGAAGGAATAAAAAGAAAGAAAGAGACAGAAACAAATTTTCAAAACATAAAGGGAGGACTGGGGAAGACCTGCCTGTAGGGGGCAGATGAATAAAACTCTATGGTTGGCCCGTTTTTATTAGCCAGTGAAAAGAGCAGTGGGAGAGGTAGCTCACATTTCATGGAACAACAACTATAGAGAATGGGTGGCTAAGGATTAAATTAATGAGCAAACAGATTTTCTCTACACCCAAAAGCCTATGTATTGACAACTGTCCTCAAAATGCTGAGGCAAGATGCTGTCTTGCCTCAGAATAGCTGGTTTTCCGAACTCCACCCATGGGTGGGGTGCAGTTTTTCATATACTTCCCTGTCCCTGAGACAAGACTACTAAGAGCTTTGAGTTATATAGTCTAGTCTCCAACATGGAAAACCTGACAGAACTACAGGAGACAGTCATCCTGTGGCAGAAACTTTAAAAGAACGATGAACCACCCAGCAAGCAGAAAATCAATAAGGATACAGTCGAATCCAAAGCACCCTCAGTCAATGGTACAACATCAGTGTCTATCAACCGCTTTATCCAGCAGCAGCAAAACACACAATCTGTCCAACTCCCACAAACATTCCCCAAGACAAGGCACACTCTGAGCCAGACAAGAACCGTAACAGAGAGCACAGGTGCTGCGCCCATTCAAGACAGATCAGTACACTGTGGTGTGGGCCGAACATACCCATGAGTCTGTGAGAAGATAGAAAAGCCCCCCACAAATGCAGCCTGCTGGTCTTTGACAGAGGAGCAAAGAAAACATAGGTAAGCAAACACGGGCCTTTCAATAAGTGATGCTGGGACAACTGAGGTCTACATACACGTGCATGCACACACGATCTAGACAGGACTTACACCCTTTGCAAAAACAAACTCCAATGGACCACAAATCTAAATCAAAATGCAAAATTATTTACCTAGAAGTTAACAGAAGAGAAAAACTAAGACATCAGGATTTGATGATTGCTCTTAGACACAACCAAGACGTGACACAGAGGAGGGAAAGGTGAGAAACCAGACTTCATAAAACCTAAACTTTCTGCTGTCCTAAAAGCAATGTCAAAAATGAGAGACAAGCTGCCGTCAGGAGAAAATATTTGCAAAATACTTGTGTGATAAAGGACTGTTAGGCAAAAAGTACAAAGAAATCTTAAAACTCAACAAGAAAATGAATAGCCCAATTAAAACCTGAACAAAAGACCTGCACGGACACCTAAACAGAAAGAGAGAGAGACAGATGGCAAATAAGCATATGAAAAGATGCTCGCTTCAGCTGTCCTTAGGGGACTGCAAACCAAACAGCCGGAAACCACAGCACACCTGCCAGAGCAGCCAGGATGAAAAGCTGGTGAGGCTGGGCCGGGTTGGCAGGGCACCCTCACCACCAGCAGGTACATGCACATCTGCTGCTGGGCAAGGACCCAGGGCATTGCACATGCCAAGCTGGAGTCCAGACCCCCAGACACTGGCCTTTCCTTTTGTGTCACACGAAGCTGGAGGCTGACCCTGGTGGCCTGGGGTGTGCCCACGACTTCCCACAGACAGACACAGCACCATAGCCTTTGATCAGGAAAGGACTGGAAGTCAGACAGTGGTGAGGGGAGGACAGTGGCACCAGAGGCCCAAGTCAGCAAGACCCACCCAGCCTCGGAAGCCAGTCTGTTTCCTGCAGCAGCCACAGCAGAGCCACCTGAGCTGCCACAGACACCGAAGTGGGACCCCAAGGCCACGAGCAGGAGAGACGCTCGGAAACAGTGTCCGCACTGCTTCTTTCAATTCTGTGCTCTGCCGGAGTGGCCACTGGAGGTTCCGGAAGTCCAGAGTCCATGTCCAGATCTGAGCCGCTCAACAGCAGCTCCTCCCCCACCACCACCACCCAGGTCGTGAATGACACTGGCCTCTGAGGGGAGAGGAGGACCCATCCCTGGCTGAGTCCAAGTCAAGGACATCACAAATCCAGGATGGCCTAGGAAGGCTGCGGGGGCGGCCTTGCTGCCGGCAGCTCTGCAGAGCACAAACAGCATCAATCTCCCGGGACACTGCCAAGGAGTGCAGATGAAAGAGGTTGGCTGGGGGCTCCAGGATCCCCAAAACTGCCCAAGAGCCTGCAGCGTGGGGCCTGCAGCCCGGGGGGGGGGTGGGGCGGGGGGCTGCTTCTGTTCTAGGCTCCAGGCTGCCTCAAGGGGGCGCCTCCTGCCCACCTGCGTTGGCCCCACCCTACAGGGACCTGCCCAATGGACAAAGCAGAGACAGAATGGAGACTGTTCAGGGGCAGAGGCCCTCCGCATGGAAGCCCTGCCCTGCACTGTCCCTCCCTCCGGTGACCTGGTACTTCTGCAACACACCCTTCAGCCCTGCAGGAGGGACGAGACCACACCAGGCCTCGGGCTGCAGTGACTCCGCTTCAGGATTGGACCCAGCACACTGAGCACAGGCACTGGTGACACTGAGGCAGGAAACACATGGGCCTCAGCAGCAGGCAGACCCGCTCTGCTGCCTCTGCCTCCCGCCCCTGCTCTTCCTCAGGTGTACGCATTCCCAAGTCCTCATAGAGAGAGAGCTCCTTAATTCATAATTAGCTGAGTCTTAGGGTTCATTTGATGAGTTTTTGCTTGGAGGCCTGAACTTTCCAGCTAAATCACTGCATTTTCCACAGATGGGAAACGCAAATAGATTGCCTTGAAATGGAATTCCAATTATCAGGTAGGAAGTCCTGGGTGGGGGTGCAGAGACAGAGAGACAGAGAGAGAGAGAGAGAGGCCTGTGCCAGTGCAGAGCAAGTTTGCTGCACCCAGAAGCCAACAGGAGGCATCACTGCTTCCTCTCTGCTGCACAGTCTTCCTCAGTGCTCAGTGTGTCCATTCCCCGTGTCCCCTCTTCCTATCCTGCCCCTCTCAGCACCCAGGTGGGGGCCACAGGCCAACTAGTCTCCCTGAGTCAGGACCCTGAGTCATGGGGTCTGCAATCCCACCTGGGCCTGGGCCCTGGCTCACTCTCCTGGAGACAGGGACAGCACTGGCCAGCAGCAGAGATATCAGACCCTCAGAGGCCAGGGAAAGTAGACACAGTCCATGCCACACAGGGATCCCAGCACCTCCACAGGAGACAGGCATGTCCCCAACTCTCTGAACTGCATGCAACAGGAGGACACTCCCATGGGCAGGGCCATGGTGTGGGGACCTCACACCTAACTCCTGATCCTGGAACAGCACCACTCCACCCCACCGCCTTTCACTGTGACCTACAGGAACGGCTTCTGTGCCCTAGAAGCTCAGGGTTAGCCAATCTGCCAGATCTTTTTGGTAAGGCCTTTCCTGCCATACCTAATTTGTTCTGGTTTTTTTATTACTGTATCTTCTTAAAGATAGTTTCATTGGTTTCATATTTTCTAGCCTGAATTTCAACCTGGGCTGCGACTCTGATTGAATGACTTATGCATCAAAGCAGTTTTGCCACACACACACACACACACACACACACACACACACACACACACACCAGATCCTCCCCTACACCTACTGCTTCCCTTGAATAAGCATGCTCTTGAGCATGGCCCATGGAGCAGCTCCTGTAGGCAGGAAGTGCCCGTGAATGCTGTCCCTTCTCTCTGGCATGGTCTCAGCCCAGCAGTCTCCCATCAGGCTGCTCTCCACATCTCTCCTGGCAGGATGCTCCGCTGGGATCTTGCGGCATCTGGACAGGACAGTTAGCTCAGTGCAGGAGAACCACTCTGTGCCTGCCGCATTCCACTGACTGGCGCAGCAGATCAGTTTGGCACATCCCTAGGGACCCTCACTGTCACGGGGCCGCAGGTATCCCTCTGGCAAGGTGAAAAAGCACCAACAAAGTGGAAGCAAGGAGTGGACACAACTCCCTCTAGAAGCAGCACTGTCCCAAGGCGAGAGATGATTTTCAGTCTCCTTGAGGTCCAAATCCACCTGCTCCTCCCTCTTCTTCAAGGTCAGAGTGTAACCTCCAACTGTGCTCAGTTATTTCTGAGTAATCTCATGTCAGCAGCCCAGAAATCCAACAAGCATCTGCTGAAGCATCAGAGCTTCAGGTTGTTTGGTTAAAACTCACTTTCACCTCTTCTCAGAGCTTACCAGCAGGTGGCGCACACACAAACCTCTTTCAACGAGTGCGTGAATGAATGAAGTATAGGAAAGAAGACACTGTGGCGCTCACATGGACGGTGTCATTGAAGAGACACTGTGCCCCTGTCTTGAGCCTGCAGCAGGGCACACAGCTCACTATGCCTCCACCACAACCACAGATCATTCTCCACTAATGAGCTGCCATGGATGCAAAGATGTTCCTATGCACACAAATCAGTGTGATCCTCATAAACAGAAGCACAAAAATTACATGTTCATCTCAATAGGCACAGAAAAAAATCTTTGATAAAATCATCCACTCATGAAAAAAGAAGATCCTGAAAAACCTTATCTCAGTCTGATCAAAGCCATTTATGACAGAGCTACTGCCAACATCATATTGAACTGAAGCTTTCCCTCTGGAACCGGGAACAGGACAAGAATGTCTTCTATCACGACTCCTGTTCAACATATTCCTCAAAACCTTAGCCAGCACACTCAGGCAAGAGAAATAAATAGAAAGGATAGCTATAGAAAACAAAGAAGTTCAATAGCATTATTGGCTAGTGACATAGTCCTCTACATAAAAGACCCAAAAAACTTCACAAAAAGACTCTTCGAATTAACCAAACTCAGCAGTGTAGCAGGATACAAAAAAAAAAAAAAATGCCAAAAATCAATAGCATTCCTGTACACCAATAAAGAAATCTCTGAGAAAGAAATTGGGAAAACAATACCATTCATAATAGCAGTGAGATTACTTAGTAATAAACATAAGCAAGGAAGTAAAAGATTTCTACAATTAAAACTACACCAGAAGACATCAGAAAATGGAAAGATGGACAGGCAAAACTAACATTGTCCAAACGACCATACTTCCAAAACTGACGTACAGATGGAATGCAGTCTCCATCAGAAATCGAACAGGGGTGAGGTGGACAGTTCAGTCCTCTCTTTGCTCTTTCCTGTGTGCTTGTTGTGCCTGGAACACAGCTGTCATACACCTAAGTCTGCTCCGATTTGGGGGACCAGCTTGTGAAGACAGGGCTGGGGGACAATGCACTATTGCTGTCTTCATAGTAGTGAGGCGCCCTGGCTTGGCATGACCTGGCTGCCAACCTGAAGGCTGTGACTTCTCACAGGGGATTTCAGGTCAGTAATGTTCCAGGACCAAGCCATAAAGAAGAGCACTGAGTCTCACACATCACCCGTGACACTTTTCAAAGGACATCGACACCTTTCATGGCCAGTTAATGTGAACCTCTTCCACAGTGTGCTGGCCTATGGAGAGGCATGACCATGCTGGACCTGTGACATTTTCCTGATTCTTTCAAAAGGATCCTCCCTCATGTAGCAGAGTGACAGGGCAGGGAGCAGACCAGTGCCATCTGGGGCTGCAGAGCGTGACTCCACGAGGGATTCAGAGCCAGGGAGCAAGGACATGGTGTGTGGGTCTGAACCTAACACCATGAAACCGCCATGTGGGTTGTACTTTAATGATACTTAAAGTAATACATTTTATTAAATTAACACATACTAATAACTGGAAAGTTAATTTTAGTAAGAACTTTAAAAATGTTCCACTGACAACACCCTAATATAGAAGGGGAGAAATGGGTTCTGGTAGGGACAGGCCTGCTGCTTGCCAGTCATGTACTGTTGGTAACCAGCTGACCCTCATGGCTGCCTAAAGCCTCTCAGAGATTTAGAGAGGAGACACCACTCACGCTGTTAGCAAAAAACAGGAAGTAACAGTGCTGAGAGCAGGTGGAGAAAAGGGAACCCTAGTCATTGTTGATGGGAATGTAGATACTTCAGCCGTTACAGAAAAGAGTAGAGGGTTCCTGGAAAATTAGAAATAGAACTTCCTCATTATCCAGCAACCCACTGCCAGGTGTAGATCCAAAGACATGAAATCAACCCATCAGAGACCCTGCACTCCCTTATTCACTGCAGTACCACATGCAATAGCCATGTACATGCCCACTCACAGCAGATAGATAAAAGAAGTGTGTCACAAATACACAGAAGACACATCAGCCATCAGAGATGGCTGTCCTGTCATTGCAACATCACAGATGGACCCGGAGGGTATTATATCACATGAATAAACCAGGCACAGAAGACTGGATGCTCTTACTTACAGTGTGTGACAGACACGTATTGCTGGCTAATGGTTTCAGAGGGTTCAGCCAATGGTTCCTGGCTCTAAGTCAGACACATTATGGTAGAAGGGCCTGGCAGTGCAAAGCTGCTCTCATAGCTGCCAGAAGCAGACTGAAGTTGCACCCCTCAAAGGTAGCCTTTGGGCACCTGCCTCCTCCAACCAGGCTGACCCTCTGAGTGCCCCTTCAGCCAGGAACCTGCAGTGGATGAATCCATGGATGAGGACAATAAAACCCAGTCACTGAGTCCCAAAGCCCCACTCTTGAACTCCAGCCTCTGATGACAGCTCTGGTCCAAAGCACAACACATACGGAACCAATAACTCCGAAATCATAGGCAAGAATAGGTAGCAGTTACAAAGGCTGGAAGGGGTGGCAGAGAAATGGAGAAGGATTGGTTAAAGGGTGCAGAGTTGGACAAGAGTACTGAATGCTGGAGATCTGTACCGTAATGACTATAGTTAACATTAATACACTGCATACAGGAAAATTGCTATGACAGTAGATTGCAAATCTTGTCATTCCCCCAAAATAAGTATGAAAGGTAATAGATATGTTAATTACCTTGGTTTACTCATCTGCAGACACAGGGATCTATCAAAACATCTCTGAGTGTACTGTAAATACACACACCTTTTACTTTTCCAGTACAGCTTAACAACACTAGTATGAGAAAACCACTGAGGCAGAGGCAGAGGCAGAGGCCTACCAGTCACAATCCTGGTCCTAGGACTGCATCCCGCATGGCACAGCCTGGGCCAAGGGCTCCCAGGTCACGCAGCAGCCTGGCACCAGCCCATGCTCCTACCTCACTTCTCTCACTGTGAGATCCCCCTTCCTCTCCACTCCTACAGACACAGGAGAGAGACTCCATCCTAGGACTCAGCCCTAGCCAGCCAGGGGAGACTCAGGGTATGTACGGAACCCAGAGCCCAGGTGCCAATGACCAGGAAGGGCTCCTCTTCACGGGAACTTATGGGAGACTCAATCTTTTCTCTTGACAGGAAAGAAAATGTTCAGCACCCGGGAGGTGCTGGCAACCCTCTCAGGCTAAGCACACAGGCTGCCTCAGACAGTACCAGGAAACACACCGCCAGAAACTGAATCCTCCTCCTTCTGTGTGTGCCCTCGAGTGAGCTTCCCAAAGCCATCAAGGTACTGGTGAGTGACCTAGTATAAATTCTCCCTCCTCGTTCACAACTACAAAATGAGGCTTCCTGTGCTGTGCAACAGAAGACATGGCCTACCCCACCCCCAGGTGGAGGCCAGGCCCACCAAAGGCAACATCGTTACCCTGAGATCTAAGAAAAGGTGACAGTGTGGACCACTCTCCACAGCTGCTGTCCTTAGGCCTCTGCTGCAAGCGACACAGACTGCTGCCTCCCAAGGGCTGCAGGCTCAGACAGCCTCTCTGAGAGGAGCGAGCATCGTTCTCTGACCCGTGGGGATGCACACAGGCGAGGGGCTGTATGGAGGACAAACCAGGGCTTTCCGGGGGCAGGAACAGAAGGGCCTGATCACTCCCCAAGGCTCCATGAGCAGCCAGCATCCTCATCCTGCCCCACCGTGGCTCACAGTTCCTCGGGAGGACACAGTGAGGAAGCCAAAGATGTGGCCGTGGAATCTGCACTAGGAGTGAGGGGACAAGCAGAGGCTCAGCTTGGGCAGCCGGGGCTTCCTTCAGACCCAGGCCACACCACCAGGCCTGGAGGGAGATGTGGGAGGAGGGGAGCTCGGCTTGCACCCAGGCTGAGACAGGCCCCCATAACGGAATGAAGGGCAGCCCAGGGAGGGGCCATGTCAGCCCCTGCTGAGGCCTGGAGCCGGCCAGGAGTGATGGGGTGGAGGCAATGCTCAGGTAGTAAAGTAAAGTAAGAGATCTGCATTTCTGTGGATTAAGGTTCATGCCTCCTCTGTTCTCAGGCCCAAGAGGGTAACGTTTAACTGTAATCCCACTAGTGTCCTGAGTTCCGCAGCCACCTAGCACAGCACAGCCTGTCCTGTTGTGCATCTGGATCCCAGGTGTGCAGCTCCCCCGGACACCCAGGAAGCCCGCTGCCCACCGAGGCCGCCCCTCCTCCCCAGGCTGTGCACAGCTACAGAGCCTTCCTGAGAGGTCATCAAAACTTCACCCACATCATGGACTTTTAGCCTGTTGTTTCCTGCGGCCGGGGTTGTTTTAGAGAATCTTCAATCACATTCTTCTAAGACTGACAATAGGCTCAGTGCTTGTAAGTAAAAACAATTTTTCCTCTAATTTAAAGCGATTCCAAGAGTGGCTGTCATTTCACTGCTGCGGCTGCCGCCATGTGGCCTTCAGATCTCAGCAGAGACACAGAGATGGAGGCGACCAGCAGGATGAACGGGCCCGTGCGCCGCCGTGGATCAGTGACTATCTCCTCCTGCAGCGGGAGGGCTGCTCAGCCCCGGCCTCGTCCACTTTGTCCTCCCTCCTCCAGCGGCTGGGTGTGTGGCACCGCATGTGGAAGCAGTGCCATCGCTGCAGCTTTGTCCAAGGGTCCAACTTGTCTCGGGGCCCCAACCATGTGGCCCTTCGGTTTCCCTCCCTGACGTTTGCATGACAGTTTACAGATGTGTAAAATGACCAAAACTCATCAAGCTAAAACATAAGATCCACATATTCCATTTTATGGACATTATCCCTAAAAATAATGACAAACGAGTCATCGGGCCAATTGGAATCGCTCTCCCCCACGTAGCCCTGGCCCTCCCAAAGCTCCTGGCCAGGAATCGAGAGGCAGGGATGGGGACTTTGCCTTGTTTACTGCTCTGCCTCCAGCTCCTAGATCAGCTCCTAAGAACAAATACTTGAAGAAGTGAAGATGTGGCCAGCTGGGTTATACTGCCAGCCGGAGGAGCAAGCGTCCCACGATCTTGTATGCTGGGTTGAGCAGGACGATCTCAGCCCAGCATTCTGTCAGCCCCATCCTCCCACACAGCAGGAATGACACCGGCTCCATTACTGGGCCTCTGATTTGGTTTACGGGTAACTTTCCTTCAGGCAACACGGTCATTGGCCAATGTCCATACAACACAAGCCTGGCCAGCACGGTGTTCATCCTCCGTACATCCTCCTACACCTGCACCCCACCTCTGGCCGCACCAGCTTCTGTCGCTTTCTTTTTATAAAAACAGTGTACAGAGCAGCAGTTTTCTGCCTGCGCTCACTTGGCCTGGGTTATTCCACTTGGGTTCGAAAGCTCGTGAAGGGCGACTCTACTGTATGAGTAAACAGGTCCTCGCCAGACACATCTGTCAGGCACAGTCTGATAATGAATTATTGGGGCAATAAAACTCAGCACCTATGAAGGCATTGAATTGAGTCAGGGACACAGGGCACGTGGACTTCTCTGGCTACTTCAGAGACTCCAAATAGAGCTTATCAAGCAGACCAGTTACAGGGAGGGCACAACCACCTCATCCACGAAGCCACAGGAGAGGCCAGCAGCGTCCGCAGTCACACTGCAGGTGCCTCGGGTGGGGCGCCCAGTGTTCTTGTCTGGCAAAGGACCCTCCGCTGTCCCCAGGCTCCGCCCGCTGCGGTCGTCCCTGGCCCAGATCCAGGCAGTGCATTGTGACAGGTGACAGGTTTGTGACCACCACGGGGCTCCGCACTTGCACTGACGCTGCCCCGTGGTCTTTGCAGCCTCCTCACATCCTCAGCCTTCCCTGTGACCTACATCAGGCGTGAAGTGTGACGTGTGCAGAGTTACGGATCCTAACGGAACCCGTAAGACCGGAACGGGGAGCCACACGTCTTGGCCAGGTGAAGGCCACAGCCTGGCGCAGCTCCTGGACGTGCTGCTACTCAGCCAGCTCCACGGGAAGCTGCCAGTCTGTTCCTGGCACAGCTCGCTCACAGAAAGCGGGATGTTACCACACATGCCGGGCTACAGCTGTTTTTACTTAAAAATATATGCTGTGTTGATGTAAAATAACAACAGTGTCTGAAAGCAAACAAGCAAATACTGGTTTTCAGCCAGAGGAGAGGGCCCAGGATTGTGGTGCCGTCATTCTGAGTGGGAACCCCGGGCGATGGAGACCACAAACATTGACTTCTGCAACACCTGGGGAGCATCTGGGAGATGTGAGCGGGACCAGAGAAGAACAGGTAGGAAGAAAGGAAAACTGTAACTTTATAATTGCACTTCTGAGAACACTGTGACTTCAGGCCAGAAGGTGCCATGGCTGTCTGCAGCTGTGCTCGCTCCCTCTCTTCACTCCCAAACCTCTTCAAGACCCACTTGGCAGGCTGAGTTCAGGTCCTTGTCTTCTCCAGAGACCCGCAGCCTCTTTGGGTGACAGATGGCTACAGCAGTGTGGGGAGATCTTCCTTGAAGGAATCACTATTACCTTTAGCCCCCACTGCTGTCGGACTGGTGGAAGCTAGAGGTCGGTGAGCTTAGTGGTGCACTCGTGAGCTTTGCCTCCAAGTCACAAGGATGCTGAGGCAGAGACAGAGGGGAAGGCAATGGCCATGGAAGGCCCACAGTGATGTCACCTTGAGCACAAGTAACCCCGCACAGTGAGCGATCCATAGGATCTGCGGGGTGGAGGCTGTTTCTGCAGGGACTCATCACCACATCCACTCAAGGGACTCAGCATCCTTGACTCTCCCTATGGCTGGGACGATCGCTCCCTCGAGCGAGCAGGACACATATTCAGAAAGGGGATTCACACTGGGAGTGAACTCTCACAGCTAGGAACTCACTGCCTACTTTAGAGGCCAACTCTGCTCATCACTGGCCAGGGTTCCTCTGTGGCTCACTCTCCTCACTTCTAGGATGGAGACAATGACAGTGCCCATCTGTGGCCCTGTGGTTTATAGTAAGAATATATACAGTATTCGATCTTTGGCCACAGCTGACAGCACTCCTAAAACCCTGGAATTTCCGAGGTATAAAGAACAGTGAAGGTGACAGGAGCTCTGTGACTTTGAACCACACCTAAGTTATCAGCGAGGGGACTTCAGGCAAGCCAGAACTTGCCTGTTCAGACGCATCAAGGATGTTTGCAGCATTCAAAAGACCAGCTTTTCCTGTCCACTTCCAATGGGCTGGGTAGGGATTTAAGGGACTCATGCTCACCCCAGCTGGCCATCCTGATGAAGGATCCTGTCCCCAAAGCTACACATAGCTTGTACTGCACTAGAACCCTTTTCTACAAAAAAAGCTGCATAATAAATTCTTCTCCAAAGCAGACCATATGTTAGGTCACAAAAGATGCCTCAACAAAATGTTTAAATATGAAAATCATAGCAAGTGTGTCACAATGGAATAAAACTAGAAATCAATACACCCTGGTACTGCAAAAAAAAAAGAAAAGGAAAAGAAAACAAAACAAAATTTGTAGCACTTTAGAAGTTGCAGAAATACATAGAAATTAAACAATAGTCTCTTGTGCTCGCTTTGGCAGCACATATACTAAAATAGTCTCTTAAATGACCAGTGGCCCAATAAAGAAATCAGAAAGGAAATTTAAAATTTTTTGAGACAGGGTCTCATTAACTAAGTTGCATGGTCTGGGTTCATACTGCAGTCCTCCTGCTGCAGCCTCCCGGAGCCCTATGATCATAGGCCTGTGTCACTGTGC
>PVIC010024225.1:0-26216 GCA_004025085.1 Thryonomys swinderianus | reverse complement strand
AGGATCAAGAATGCAAGGTCGGCCAGAGATTTAGCTCAGTGGTTTTGGTGCCTGCCTCACAAGCGCAAGGTCCAGAGTTCAATCCCAGTAACCACATACAACGCTGGGCATGGTGACTCATGCCCACCAGCAATCAATACCACATACCATGGTGCCGGGCTTGGTGGCTCATGCCTGTCATCCCAGCACTCGGGAGGCAGAGACAGGAGGACTGCTGAGTTTGAGGCTTGCCTGGGCTACATAGTGAGCTCAGAGCCAGCCTGAACTACAAAGCGAGACCCTGTCTTAAAAAAAAAAAAAAAAGGAAGGAGTACAGGAAAGAAGAATAAGTGAAATGTAGAAGAATTTTAAAGTGCCACTGAAATTACAGTGGGGAGGATGAGACCAGCTTGTATATGTGCAAGTTTGGGTCATGTCTCTATTTAAAATTTTGATACTTTCTTCCTTGTGGATTTTTGGATCATTTCTAAGTGTTACATTAAGATAATATATCTCGATTACTGAGGTTTTGGCACCCCTCAAGAGTGCACCTGAAGTGTGTGCTTTACTTGCTGCACCCTATGCCAGCCCTCTTTCAGTTCTATAATCCTTTCTTTTTGATTCTGGACCATCTTCTAGGTAGCAAAAGGCATTCCAGGGAGAAAACACCATTTGGGGTACAAATACTCTCTCGCACTTAATTTCTAGAGAAGTCTTAGATTCAGAGAAAAATTGAGAATGAAACAGATTTATCCTGTATCTTCTACTCCCTACAAATATACAATCTTCTCCATTATCAATATCTTCCACAATGGTGATACATTAGTTAAAACTCCTGGGGCTTTTCGTAATCCGAATTCTATACCTTATATTGCTGCTTGCTCTTGGTTGGTGGTGTATGTTCTATGGGTTTCTGTAAATGTAGTATGACATGTACACACTACAAAGTAGTGTCACAGCCTTAAAGATATTTAGTGGTCTCTTTCATTTTGTAATGCTTTTTATTTTTAATATTTCTCTAATCAAAATTTGGATGACTTTGTGTTCTGTGTTAATCAAAGAACCTGTCTCCTGACAGAGGAGTAAAAATATTGGCTAGAACATTTAGGACCTAGTGGAAGCTAGATATATTGAAATTTTAATAGAACCAAATACCACATTTTATAAGGATCTTGCCCAAAAGTTATAGATTGGCAAGGGCTAGCTGACAGAACCAAGGAAAATATTATCCATGTTGTTAAGTACAGTCTCCATACATTTCTGCTGCTTGGTTCTTCCAGGAATCCCTTGATAATCTTTAAGTTAATTGACCTAAATATTTTTCTTTCTCTTACATACCTTTCAACAATTCAGGCTCCTATGTGTACCAGTGGGTAGATTCAGTAATGTGGACTTTTAGAGCTTTCAATGATACAAACGGCCCACTACAGTATGCCATACACTCCCTGGACCTCTGGATTTAGGTTTTAGTCTCCTGTGAATCAATGGCACACAGCGAAATAATATATAGCTTAGAGAAACTGAGCTTGCGCCAGATCTATGCTACTCTGGGTAGCAAAAGACCCCAGGCCCCAGCCTGTCACACTTTTATTCAGCAACTCTCCAATAACAAAAATGTTAAAAAAAACTCAGAAGGCAGGGTAAACAACGGCAATGGAGCAGTTCCGCCTTGAAGCATCACAGCATGTGGGATGACCAGAGTCCCCATTGTTTTCCAGGGTAAAGGTGAGCTGAATGCAAAGTTGTAGGCAGCCAGGAAGACTGTTCCAATTATTCCTTCCAAACAGGATTCTTTTGCAACATAGTTAAGTCCAAAGTCTGTCTGCAGGCAGGCCTGGTCAGTTTTGAACTTCTAATTATTTCTCCCAAACAGGATTGTTCCCAACTCCCCACCGCTAGACTTGAACATTGCCTGGAATACAATATGTATTCCATAAGTATTTGTTGACTTTGTGGAGACACATTCCCAGAGATTTTATATGAGACATCAGGGTCATTTTGGTGAACAATAAGAATATGAAGTCCAAGTCTTTTTCTTTTGGCTGCTAAAAAAAGAAGAAACTCTTCTTAATGAATCTACCAGCTCTTACCTTTTTTACCTCTCTGAAGATTCATTTACCTCTACATAAATTAGTAGATGTCTATACTTTGAAATTTGCTCATTGAAAAAAAATCTAAGAACTAAGCTCTATGTGTTATTAGCCTTTGAGGTATGAGCTAGGGGCAGAGCCAAAAGGCCTTCATTTTTAGCTCATGGGTAACACCACTTCAGAATCAATTCAATGATTTTCAAATCTAATGTGGAGCTTTACAAAGCATTGCTCTGAACTAAGCTTTTTTTATGTGTACTGTTGATGTGCTGAACACATTTTGAATAGCAGGCAAGTAGAAACCACAGAGCTGCCTCCTGTGTGACACTGTTCTTGCTCAGTATGGGGCCATGTTCAAAGATAACGCTGTCCTAACATCCCCTTCTGGTCATTCCCCAGGTGCTGGATTTTTATGTTTAAAAGAGAGGATTTGAAACTCTCTTTTGGAAAGCAACTAATCTTCATCTAGAAAATTCAGTTTGTAAACGTTTTAAGTAGACAGTTAAAAACTTTAATAGAGCCAGGCATGATGGCTCATGCCTGTAATCCTAGCACTCGGGAGGCAGAGACAGGAGGATTGCTGAGTTCGAGGCTTGCCTGGGCTACCTAGTGAGCTTAGAGCCAGCCTGAACTACAAAGCGAGACCTTGTCTCAAAAAAAAATGTTGATAGAAAAGTTAGATCCTTTTGGGTCATAAAAATAATATGACTATGACAATATTTCTTCATATTTGTTTTCCAAATACTCTTTTTTATTGGTATATTTTATTGATACATTATAAATACACATCACGATTGCACTCCACATTGAGAATTTGTACCAGTATATGACACAACTTCTCATTTTTCCCCCTCCCCTACCCACCCTCCCTTCCCCCACCCCTATATACACAAGCATTTTTTTAACCATCATTTTTTTCTTTCTTATTTACCTCTAAACCCCATTACCTTTTGAATACTTGCCATATCACAATATCAATCATATATTCTAGAACACATAACTTCAGTTTCTCATATCAGAGAAAATATATGATATATATACATCTGTGCCCTATTTATTTCACTTATGAGTATGTCCTGAAGGTACATCCATTTGAGAATAAATGATTCAATCTCATTATTCTTTATGTCAGAGTAATACTTCATTTTATTTTAAAAAAAAAACACATCTTCTTTATCCAGTCTAGAGTTGGTGGGCATTTGGGTTGTTTCCAAGATTTAGTTATCACAAAGTGATCTGCTATAAACATGGGTGCACATATGTCACTATGATAGGAATCTTGTAATTCTTTTGTGTGTATCCCTAGCAGGGGAATAGCAGGGTCAAATGGGACCTCTAATCCTAGTTTTTTGAGGAATCTCCACACTGATCTCCATAATGGTTCCCACCAACAGTGGAGAAGGATTCCTTTTTCTCTGCAGCATTTGTTGCTGGCTAATTTCAAGATAGCAGCCATTCTTTGTGGAGTGAGATGAAATCTCAGAGTTGTTTTTATCTGCATCTCTCAAATGGTCAGTGATGTTGAGCAAATGCTCTCTTTTTAAAGTTTGTTTTTTTTTTTTTTTACTTTCCCCAAATATCACACTGACTTAGGTGGCATGGATCAATATATTAAAAATATTTTAGGCTTCCAGCCATGGTAGCTCATGCCTGTAATCCCAGCACTCCAGAGGCAGAGACAGGAAGATTGCTGAGTTCGAGGCTTGCCTGGGCTACATAGTGAGTTCAGGGCCAGACTGAACTGCAAAGCGAGAACCTGTCTCAAAAAAAAAAAGAAAAATAAAATCAGAGGCCAAGGATGCAGCTCAGTGGTGTCACCACATGCCTGGGAAGTGCAAAGTTCTGAGTTCCATCCTTTTTTCCAGGGGGGAAACATATTATAATACACATTACCTTCAGGTACTTGAATGTCTCCAAAATCTTGAGCTGGAAGAAAAGATTTATCTTGGTCACATTCTTTTCATTTACATGTGTTTCCCTTTACTTCTATCTTTGACCTGAGATTTCTTTGCAGAAATATATATATATATATATATATATATATATATATATATATATATATATATATGTTTTGTTTTTTTTTTTGAGACAGGGTCTCACTTTGTAGTTCAGGCTGGCCCTGAGCTCACTATGTAGTCAAGGCAAGCCTGGAACTCAGAAATCCTCCTGCCTCTGCCTTCCAAGTTCTGGGATTACAGGCGTGGTCCACACCTGGCACTGTGGTATTGATGGCTGCTGGACATGAGTCACCACCCAGCATTGTACATGGTTACTGGGGATCGAACTCAGGACCTTGCGCTTCTTTGCAGAAATATTTTTGATGCTACTTATTCATTTTATGAAGACTTAGTTTAGACTAAAACTAGAGGGCATGATCCATGATGTCATTTGTTTGGACACATATGGTGAAGGTTGCATATGCTGAAAACAAGCAAAGTAACACCTTACCCTTAGCCAACTCTACCTTTTCCTCAGAATTCCACACCAGACATGCCCATTGATCCATGTTAAATGGTATGGTAGCTGCAATCCTCTCATCTTGGCATGGCTTGTAGACCCATCCCAATGAAGCTAAGAAAATTTTGACTATGAATCACTGCAGAGACATGCAGATCTTTCAAATTCTTCAGAGTAAAGCAGTGTATAGATACCAAACCTCCCTCTTTCTAATACTGATATCTTCTCATAACATAACTTGATGTATTATTTTCCTACTACATCCTCTATTCTGCTTTGCTTGAATCACTCCCCCAGGTAGGAGTGGGTGGAAGAGAACAAGGATTCCAAAAGAGGGGAAAAATCCTGTTCTACCACATTATCAAGGTCTAATATTCAACATGTACTCCATATAAATTGTCATAGTGATATGCTATTGCTATTTCTTGTGATCTCACAGCTGTTAGATCCTACTTAGTCTGTGGCATGCACAGAGTAAAACTTAGCCTGTCAGGCCCACACTAGGGCTGACATTCTGACTGTAGATTCTAGGATCTCAGTGAATGCCATCTGTACTACCTGACGGAGCCATCTCTGGGTGATGTGCGTGTGACTGAGTCCTCACTTGGCCCCATGTGGACATCTTTGGCGGAACACAATGATAGCTTCAAACGATGAGACTGCAAAGAGATATTCATGAGAATTAGAAACAAATCACTGCAGGAAACTAACAACATAAAATGCTTCAAACTGTGAGGAATCGAAGCACAATTCCTGTTGTGCTGTACACAATGGACTCAGCATGTGAGCAGTTATAAAAAAAACACTAGAGGGAAAAGTGTGTCTATGAAAAACAACTGAAAAAAAAACCAGAGAAACCAAATTTCTCATGTAAAGAGAGGATAACTACCACAAAAATTCTCTGGGGTCAAGATGAGGAATCTATGGTAGAAGTTTAAAGTTTGATTCCCAAAATCAGTATTTCATGGGGCTCAACATCTTATGGTGTTCGCAGATGTCCCCTCAATCCATCAAAGACCCTCCTGCTTCTGTCAGTCCCCAAGAGCCATACGACCAAGGAGCTGAGGAAAGATTCATGTCTGCTCCAAAATCACTTAATTCTGTAAAACTGGATGAGGAAGGCCAATAATCCAGATCAGATCTACACCTTAACCTAAACTAAGGTGTTTATTTCTACTATTTAAACACACCACAAACTGACAAATTTTTGTGCATGTTTGTGATCAGTAACTCATATTAAATTGCCACCATAATACATTTTACATGTAAACTTACCCTAGCTTCTCAGGCCTATAGTACTCTCAGTTGTAAAGAAAGTGAAAATAAATTTATAAACTCTCTATTATCATCATTTGTCATTATGTATGCCCAGAAGAGATTATTCTATACAAAACTTACATCCCTCTTGGGGGAGAATTTTTAGAAAATCACATTTAACAGATAGAAAAATCTATCTTACAGTGACCCAGAAATCATCTTCGATACCAGAAGAATAACTTTTCCTTATTGGGTAACTAATGAGAAGTTTATTACAGTCAATCCATTTTATAGTCATTATCTCTAGAACATAAAATCCTAGAGGGCAATGACTGTACATTGTGTGCTATGACTTACTGACCTTCCCAGCTGGTATAATCTTAAATAAGCAGCAAAATTTTGTATCTCTTTTGGATGCTTTCAGCTACAATTGACAGCAAATGCTGTTATGTGGTGGTTCAATCTCATTATTAAAGATCTATTATTAAAGTGTCATCTTTCCATGATACTACCTCAGAATGTTTGTGTTTGTTAAGAGAAAACTAATTTCATGGTTAAAAATTCTACTCATTCCCAGGTATCACATGTAGATGTGTGAAATTCTGATAGGTAATGTTGTCACTTTTCCTATCCATCTCTTTCTAAGAGAAACACTTATCAGGAACCCCCTGCATTCTTTCTCTAGGAAGTGAGTCACCACAATCTTATTAAACAATCACTAGCAAAGCCAATATAACCAAATGATTAATATAGACCAATCAAGATTTAATTCTGAGGCTTGTAAAGGGAATATGGATAACTTAACTATGTAAGTTAGAAAGAGATTTGATTGTATATAACCATGGGAATGTAAATTAATCGAGGTTTAAATAAGAAAAAAGCATCCAGGCAAAAATGTAAGTTATCCATTGTCCCCCAATGTATTAAAACAATAACCCTTTTTAGTGTATGCCTCCAATGGTTTATTGGTTTTTATGGTCAGAGTTGGACTTGATGTGTGCATTATGCATCCAGTGTTTGAGTGAGCCACAAGTTGGACTTACTGAGAACGGATGAGTTTCATTCTGTGTCTTTGGTCTCAGACATTTCCTGAACGAGGGAAGTAGGTTGGATTGGCTGTGTTCTGTATTGTCTCTCAACCTGAAGCATAACAGGCTGGGCTTGTTCCTACAGCAGAAGTAAAGGTCCAAGAGAACAAGCAGAAATATGCAAAGGTTGTTATTACCTCATAACAAGTTTCCCAAACTTATTGGTATGAAACAACCACCACTTACTGCACTTATACATTGTTCAGGTCCTGATTTATGCTGTCTCATCTGAGCTCCTTTATATGTTGATGTGCAGCTGTGTAATGTCTACATTAAGTATGTGTCTGAGCTTCGGCTGGGTATCATCTAGCAATTCTCCTCTCTTTTCCAGTCTTTCATCAGCCAACAAACCAGGCAGTTTGTGCTAATGGTGAAAGTAGGGATCCAAGATAGAAGATAAAGACATACTAGCGAGCTTGAAATCACTCATAGACTAGAATCTGGCTAGTTCTGCTTCACTCTCTTGGCTGAAGCAAGTCACAGGCTGAGCCCAAATGCAAGCCACAAGGAACTCCTCATGGAATTCCTTCTTCTTTTCTTTTCTTTCCTTTTTTTCTTTTTTGAGAAGAACTGCAAATATAAGTTGCAAAAACCATGGGTTAAGGAAGGGGAATAGTTGGGGCATTTTTGCAAGCCAATCTACCACAGTAATGACTCTGCTTCTGTCCACTTGCCATTCTGATATTTTAGCATATGATCCTTGCCTTTTGGTCCAATATAGGAGCCACTACATCTACATATAAGGCTGTGGGTTGAGAAAAGTACAGGTAGGATGACATGCCAGATATATTTTAAGGAACATTCTCAGAAGCTGCTAGGTCATTCTTTCATTCACTTACAGTTGACCAGAACCCAAACATATAGGCTTTATCTGGATCACTAAGCATGAGAAAGTCTATTTCTATGGGCAAAGAGGTTGTGCATTGTAGGACAGCTATCTATCATAAAACACAAAATATATCAAGCCGGGCATGGTGGCTCACGCCTGTAATCCCAGCACTCAGGAGGCAGAGACAGGAGGATTGCTGAGTTCAAGGCTTGCCTGGGCTACATAGTGAGCTCAGAGCCAGCCTGAACTACAAAGCGAGACCCTGTCTCAAAAAAAAAAAACCCACAAAATATATCAACCAAAGAAGAAGAGGGTTAAATATAGATAGCTCATCCAATGTTATCTGATAGTTTCTTAAAAATATTTTTAATTTATAATAATTCCTTAAGTAGAGGATTTAGAAACAAATTCCACTATGATCAGGAAAGAAAATCCACATCAGTTTTGTGCATTTCATTTTTCTTTCTCTGTACAAGTTACATTTCACTAAATCAGACACAATAAACAATCCCTTTCTATCTGCTCCAGTTTGGGCTGCACCTCGATAGAGCTGAATTTTGCAGATTTCACCTGCAGTCCACTTTAGAGAAGGATTCAGTTACATTACTTCTACACCAGTATAGTAAAAATCATAGCATCAGAATTCCTTCTTGCATTGTCTTATTTTTCCTATCCTATTGAGCCACAACATGCTTTTGGTGAATAGAGAACAACTCAGAAATTAGAGTATGCACTTGTTAAAAATTTCATAACACCAGCGATCAATTCCAGTTAATTTAAACACTTAAAAGAATATGTCAAAAAGGTACAAATTGCTCCTAAGAGTTTAGAGAAGGCTAAAAGAGGATGGGGTAAAACCTATGATGTCAAGATTGAAACTGAAGAGTCAGTTTAGCTTTGATACTTGGAAATGGACCTCTGGATTTGCTGTCTGTGGCTACTTTCCACCACAGCACTAGCTCCTAGACTCCGAGCAACCACTCAGAATCCTTCCTTGCTCAATTCATGCAAGTCACTTCTTTAAGATGAAAGTTCCAAGCAAAAGTATCAGATTGGTCACTTTTAGGCCAGATGTCTGTGCTCAGGTTGCCATGGCAGAGGAGAGAAAAATATCTACCTCTTCCCTCCGTTTTTACAAAAGGATTTTAGGCAATTTATTACCTGCCTTTAGATTTCCCCCAAATAAAAATAACATTAGGAGACTAGGGACTAGGAGTCTGGCTCAGTGGTAGACCACTTGCCTGGCATATATAAGGCCCTAGGTTTGACTCCCAGCATTGAGAAAAGGAAGGAAGGAAGGAAGGAAGGAAGGAAGGAAGGAAGGAAGGAAGGAAGGAAGGAAGGAAGGAAGGAAGAAAAGGAAGGAGAGATGGAAAGTGGCTTAGGTAGGAAGTCAGTTACACTCACTGCAGAGGCCAAGTTGGGGGCTAGACAAGAGCAAGACCACTTACTTCCTCTGCACAGGGCACTGTGACTAATTAGAGGAGCAACTTAACTCTGGCAAATGGAGGAAAACTGAAAGTACAAGATATGCTTGCTGCGTGGGGTGGAGAAAATAAAATAATTTTTTAATATATGGTAATCATCAGGTTCTATGGGAGAACATACAAATCACTTCAAATGATTTAAATATTTTATCCTTCTATCCCTGAAATAAGCATTCAGTTAAATATAATATAAACATCATAACATATATTCTCATGGATATGGCATTTGGATATTTTATGTTTTTAAAGTGGGGTGGGAGACATTTTAAATTGAACACCGTTTACCAACAGAAATAAGAATGAGATTTAAATGGATGTTTTCAGACATGTGAGATAAATTTTTTAAAAATGTTCTTTTTCATAAGTTTTTAAGGAAGCAACTAGGGCATTACTACACCCCAACAAAAGAGGAAAATAAGCAAGAGAAAGAAATTGGAACCTGGAAACAAACTTTCGAATGTAGGGGAGCACTGTGGAAATTCTTAGGATGAGGTGAGAGACCGTCCTGGGTTCCATCTGTGCCTCAGAACTGGGCAAATACCACTTCACAGTGAGGTAAAGGATAGAGCATTCCACGCCAGAGGGACGGGAAAAATATATACTTACGGATACACGTGTGGAGATATGCAGTGTGATAAGTCAGTGCTAGATACGTACAAGACAAAGAAGTGAAAAATGAACCCATTTTTAACTCCTGAGCGGATAGGAAATTATATAAGAAAAGGATTTTAAGAATAGAATGCTACTCAATTCTGTTGTAAATCATACATAACTAAAATAACACAAGGATCAAACATGGTTCTAATAAGGAGTTTTCATCAAAACTGGAGTTCTGGGATTTGCTTCAAAATAGTAACAAAGGGAAAGTGGATGGGGTGTGGTGGGATATGCTTAGTACATCAGGGTTAGCAGCCATAGGTAGCGTCACTGGGGCTAGGTGATGGATTCCTTAGGGATTATCAGAGAATATCCTCTTGTGAGTGTGTTCAAAATTTTCCCAAATAAAAATGTTTTAATTTAACTGGTTATTATTAGTTTTGCAATGCTGGGCCACATACATGCTAAACAATCATCCTACTCTGAGGTATATACCCAGCCCTTAAATTTATTTTTCAATAGTGTAACTATGCTGGAACAATATGAAAGAGATATAAGGTAAGAGCAGGGGCAATATTTCTAAATAATATGCATATTCAGCTACTTCCTGGGTTTTTAGTTTCAGACATTATATATGAGTTTTTCACTACTCAGGAAGTAGCTGAATATTTATATCATTTAGAAATATGGCTATAAGTATCAGATTGTATAGCTAAAAGATAAAACAAAAGGCCCTGGAGAAAAGAAATCAGAAATAGAGTAAGAACTCTGTTTTCCAGTGCTAACCTCATGGAACGATCTGACATCTGTGTGTGTGTGTGTGTGTGTGTGTGTGTGTGTGTGTGTACCTAAGCCATGTTTGCAGTACAATAGTGTTTATAGTATATCAATATTCAAATAAAATAAGTTTCTAAAAGGAAGGTTACAAAAGTAGAGTGACTAATCTCAAAAAGACATCCCTCGCTGCACCCCGAAACATAAGTTTCTGTTCTCTAGAAATCAAAGAATGAGTCCTAGGAATGATGGAGGTTAAGAGTAGGAAACTATTTATTGATAGAAAAGCTCTTGAGGGGAGGAGAGGTCCCAAGTGGACAGCCAGAGATCCTATTTTATAGGGTGAAATCCATGTGGGCACAATATGGGCCACAGCAATGAAGATCCAAGAATGCTACAAGTGTAGTCACATAGGTAAGTGTGGCTAGAAGAACGAAATTTCTCCTAGGAAGTGGTGGATCCAGAGGTCTCTGGTCACCTGCCAGGGGGTGATGTCTATCTAGACTTCATCGGGCCCAGGGTTTGTTCTCTGAGAAAGTGGGTAGGTCTGGTCATCTTGTCTTTATCTTGAGGCCTGGTTCTCAGCTGATGGGTCTCAGGTCTCTGCTGTAGTGTGTTTCACCTTTGCCCTAAACGTCTTGAGGACCGAGCCTTATCTGACTACCTGGAATATCTCTACCTAACTCACCTACCTATAATAATATTACCAGGAGGTAGGCTTTGGGAGAAAGGGGTAAATGAACCCTCTTTGCCTAACAGCATACCGCTGATGCTTACTTGGTGGCTGAGTGGCACAGGATCTTTCTGGTTTTCCCTAATACCTGTCTCCCCCCTTACTGGCCATAACTCAGTTGTCTGCTCTCTGTCAAACGTTCATTGCCCAGAGTAGTGTGCCAAGTGTGAAGAGGCACACAATGGATGAATCAACAGTTTCTAGAAAGGATGAAAAAATGTCATGCAGAAAAAGTTACAGCAATGAGGACAATGTCGGTCTCGTAGTATAAAAACGGGCAACTATGGGTTAACTGTGTAACTGTGCTTGCTGAGGAAGATATATTGTAACTATAGTCACTACTGTAGTGCAAACTCATTAGAGCAAGGGGATCTCAGCCCCGCAAACCTCCTGCTCCCCTTTCATTGCCCCTTTTGCTTATGTAATTATGTTTAGATTAATGACCATTTCTCCAGTAACTACAGTTGCTCTTTCCCTCCTATAGAAACATAAAGGTATAGAAAAGAGTATAACTGCCAGGTGTGGTGGCTCACGCCTGTAATCCCAGCACTCGGGAGGCAGAGACAGGAGGATTGCTGAGTTCGAAGCTTGCCTAGGCCACATAGTGAGCTCAGGGCCAGCCTGAACTACAAAGCGAGACCCTGTCTCAAAAAAAAAAAAAAAAAAAAAAAAAAAAAAAAAAAAAAAAAAAAAAAAAAAAAAAAACAGCCAAAACTAAGGGAAGTGAGTGGCCAATAATTTTGCCTTCTTAGTCCTATCTGCAATAGCGCTCAGTTAATTTTGACAAGAAAGGAAGTTGGTCTTTTCTTAAGTAAGCGTGACTTTTCATTCTCGGCCCCACTTGCTTCCTCAAATCCTGCCCAACCTGAATGAGTGTCTCCGCCGAAAGCCCCCACAGTCACCTCTGACACTCACTCTGTCCTCTTGAATGTACTGTCCGTTGATCCACAACTTATTAAGTCATGTTTCATGGTTTTATTCTGCTCTCAGTCCACATTCACCTCTTTTAGATGCTAAAGCCCAGGAAAGTGGAGAGTGTCAGAGTAAATGCTCACGCACAGCTCTGGGTAAATTGCATACTTTTAAAAAATAGTCTGAAGCATTAAATCCTAACAAAAAGTTTTTCAAAGAATAAGACGGTTTGTGGTTTTAATATATTTAAAAATTTTAATTTGTATACAATAATTGTATATACTGTAAAATTAGTAAACTTGTATGGGGAAATTTACACAATTTGTACTGTCTTTCCCAGAAATTCTAGTAATTTATTCAATTCCTAATGCAGGCAACCATCTACAGAAATTCATGAGTTTTGTTACCAATAAAAATCACAAATATTTCTCTGTGACATTAAGTTGCTTTAAGATAATGCAAAATAATGTTCATGCTAATCACTACTTCAGCATCATAAGCGAATTTATGTTCTACAATAAAATGGTAGTTATTAGACTTGCTACCAAATATTGTTATTTGATGTAGTAATAAAGAACTAATACTATAAAGGTGTCTTTAAAAATTTTTGGTAGACCATTTTTAATATAATTTACCATGGACCTTTGAATTATGAACTTAATTTATTCATGATGGCTGGTTGTAAGTCAAGTTGTCAATTGAAGGCTCAGGCTCCTCTACACAGCCTTCAAAGTCTCTCTCCTGTGTAAAGATGGGGAGCTCAGTGTCCTTAGAGAAATATGGGCCCTGTATTTTTCCATTAACCCCACACAGGAAAGGATGTTAGAATTTTCCTTCCAGAGCTCTGTAAGGGTTAAATCTATATCTGATACCACATGGAAGTACCAATACTGACATATGGGTCAGACTTTGATTATAAGTTAAAAGTAAAATTCCTGTGGTATCCCAAGTTGTTCATAGGTCAGGCCTGTCATAACTCAAGGGTCAACTTTATTTCCATTGAAATTTTATATAGTTTGTTTCTGAAAACATCCAGAGAAGCAGTTTATAACCTTTCATCATCAGGAGGTTTCATGGCACACAACAAAAAAAAGTAAATATCCTCTATGCAAAGCAGTTTACATAATTGTTAATAATTACAATAAACCTGTGAGTGAGCTGTCATTATTTAATCATGGTATAGATCAGAATCCTGAACATTACAGAGATTAATACCACGGCCCAAATAATTCAATTGAAAAGCAGCATAGTTAGGCTTAGTCTGACTCCAAAGCCTGTGTCATAAGCACATAATATAGCATATCTTCTGAGTACTGTGAGGACTCTGAAAAAATTATTTTATGCATCATGATGGGGTTAATTTTTGGTGTGAGATGAGGGTTTTAAAGTATTTTTAGCATTTTGTTAATACTTAAAATTTACATTTTCCTGGGCTGGGGATAGAGCTCAGTGGTAGAGCAGCTGCAAGCATACACTTGCTCCTGGATTTGATCACTAGCACCACAAAATAAGCAAACCGAAAACACTGTCTGACTACAAAAATAATTCAGGGATAAAGTGGTGAAACAAAGCAGAATCGCATAATCTTCTTCCTTTAATATCTAACAAAATAAATACAAATATAGTCTAAATGTGAGATAGCCAGTTTAAACTCCTGAGATAATAGAAACCATTATAGGTTCAAGGAGAACCAGCCAATAATTCATCCAGCAGCAACCGTACATGGAAAGAGAAACAGCTTCATGGTAAATAAATGGTTTTTAATGAAAGAAGATTCCTCTATGTTGAGGTGTAGTCAGCCTCCATACTGGTCTCCCAGTCCTACCAAGTACAAAGGGTGGAAAGGGAAGTCCTTGGATTTCTCCTTGCGGGTACCTGTGAGGTTCATTAGGCAGCCCTAGCAGGCCCAAGCAATGACCTTCTGCATTTAGCTCCTCCGTGTCTCCTCTAGACCTCTGCAGAAGCCACAACTGGCATTAGGATTTGCTATTTTCCAGTACTGAAAATGTCTGAATTGAAGAATTTAAAGCTTTATTCATTGGGCAAATAATTTTAAAACACTCCAGTGACAAGCAGAAGGCTTTCATTTTAGAATCGGCAGAAATTTTTAGGACCTAGGTATTGCTGTATTTTGGTACTTTGTAGATCTGTGTGATTAACTTCAACAATCAGTTGATTGTATGTAAAGGAAGTAATCGTATATAATCTGGGTGGACTTTAAGCAGTTACTTGGAAGGCCCTCCTTAAGAGCAAAACCAGCTTTCTCAGAGAAGAAATTCTACTTTAAATGGCAGAGTCAATGATTTTTGTTTGTTTCTAATTTGGCAATCTACCCTGTGGATGTTGAACTTTTCACCTCCACAACTGCATGAACCAATTTCTTAACTCTCTATTCATTTATTTATCAGTTGACCAATAGAATGAGTTATATTGGAAAACAACTATGTAAAGATATTTAAAATATAGAGATCTCTACATTTGGATGTCATTTGTATATAGAGATGTATACATTTGGATGTCATATAATTTATAAGTAAATAATAAATTTGTCTTTAAAGATCTCTCTACATGGATAGACTGGTAGAGATGTATGTATAGCAATAAGGAGTCCATCTCAGCATTTGCCTCTGAAAAGTCCACCCTGCAACAGTTGTTGGAAAAATACATACCATATGGATTCTCTTTTTCCTGAGAGCCCTGAATGATCCCGAGGGCTTGAGGAACAGAAAGAAGGTCAGAAGTACTCTGAAGGGCAATGAAAGTAGAGTCAGGAAAGGTGCGTGGGTAGGGAGTGATGTGAGATGAGGACGGGCAGGTTATCTTAGGCTCTGTAATTCCACACAACAAAGATCCACAGGAAATATAATAATGGTTAAACTTCTGTGGACCTAAAGATTGAATTAGGCTTTTTTTTTGCATCCTGTATTAACAAATATTCCAGAAATTAACAGCATATTTCGTTAGTGAGGCTTTGTGAAAACAAAGACTCTCAGATAATGCTAGTAGAACAAAGGCACAAACTCAGTGGTATGGGATTTAACATCGTTTGTCCAAAATAATGCAATGACTGCTTGACCATGCCTTCCAAATTTGCAGAATTCACCTTGAAGATGTGAAAATATGAAAAAGCAACACACAGTTGTTCATTCCATTATTTGTAATACAGAAATATTAGAAACTGGCCCAAGTCCCTATCCACAGACGATTGGTTAATAAACACTTAAATATGCATGTGGTAGAGTTTCATGAAGCTGTGAGAAGATAAAGGTGCAGACTCAGATGAAGAAAGCAAAGATGAAAAGGATCTTTGTGTCCTGATATGCCATGATGTCTAAAATACTTGCTAAGTGGCTTGCAAAGGGAAAATGGGAATAGATGAAATGCTAACTCTTACAGAAGAAACAAGGGTAAATAAATATGTGCGTGTTTATTTTTGCAGAAACAAAAATTCAGTCTAAAAAGAGCAGACTGAGAAAGTGGTTTGATCCAGAGTTGAAAGGAAAGACATGGGCACAAGACCTCCTTCAGTATAGCTTTTCACATGGTTTTAACTTTTAGGCCATGTAAATATTTTTTAAATAATCTTAAAAATTAAGTTAAACACTGTGGTAGACACTGAAATGTGCCACCCAGGTCCTCTTCTCAGGACGCACATGCTGCTCAACTGTGGGGGAGTAAAGACAGGGGCAGTAAAGACAGAGGCAGTTTCCAGCTGTCAGCTCTTTCCTGCAAAGTCACGCCCCCCAAGGAAGCCACATCCTGTGAGTCAGGGAGGTAGCGACATAAAGATCTGAAGCAGGACAACTTTGTTGGAAAATATTCTAGAATCTTTTCCAGGTTACCCAAGGTTTTGTTCTGCCCACATTTCAGTAGTTTTCCTCCCTTTTCATAAAACTATTCCCTCTCTCGTTCCTTCACAAGTTGTAGTCTCTAATCATGCACCCCAACTTCCACTCAACATCTGCTTCTGATGTACCCACTGGCATGAAGTATGCAGTTGCAGCCATGAGCTGATGGTCAGTGAAGACACCTTCACAGGTGGTCGTTCTGGCAAAGACAGTCCCCACCACAAGCTTACTGTTTGGAAGAAGATACTGTGAAAGAAAATTCACTAATGTTCTGTAGCTTTTTTTCAGTCTGAGAAGTAGGGAAGAAATAGTAGTTCTAGGGACAACAGTATGGCATGGCTATCATTGCCACTGATACCCCCCAGGAAGATAGCAAACAGCTGCAGGACAGTAATAGACAATCAAAAAGTCACTGAAAGGGCCAGGTATTTAGTTCAGAGGTACTGTGCCTGCCTTGCAAGTGCAAAGTCCTGAGTTTGCTCCTTGGTACCAGAAAAAAAAAATGTCACTTAACCAAAAGACCTCTGTGTTTGTGTAAGGACAACAGAAAAAGTTGGGGTTCAAGCTCAGCATTTAATAGTGGGCGAATCTTAAAGAAAATTAATGTTCCACAAGGTCAAGTCTGTTATTCCAAAGTTAGCTCACTGGTGAAGAAAACCTAAGCAATAGATTGTGGAATGGACACATCTGGAACTATATGTACACATAATAAAGAGAGAAAGGACCTTGAAACACCATGGCAAGTAAACCTAGTAGTGATTTTCTTATGGTTTCCTTAGAGAGTTGTAGGATCTTTTATTTGGGTGACTATGGGCTGGGACAGGAACTATCAGATGTTTAAAGCAGTGAGGAACTCTGTGTCAAGGTTGATAGTGAAATACGGAATCCAAAGCATGTCATAGTTCCCTCTTAGAGCGGGAGCCAAATCAGGGCCAGGAGGCAGTCAAAACGAGTTTTACTTTGGGTTCTCTGAGTCTCCATGTCCACCAGTGAATTCCTTTGTCCTAGAATTGGGACTCAAGTAGTTGGCAGTTGGTATAACTCTCACAGTGTCTTCTTGGTCTCTAAGAGTAGAGCTGAGCAAGTGGAATTGAAACAGCTAACTTTGACAAGTTAAAAATAGAAACTGTATTCCTTCTCCACAACAGCAAAAATTAGTGTTTCCTTCAAGAATCAAAACAGGCACTTCTTAGAAGTACAAATAGCCAATAGATGTATGAAAAAATAGTCAGCATCTCTCGCCATCAGAGAAATGCAGGTTAAAACAACATGGAGATTCCTTCTTAGTCTAGAAAAAATATCACGAAACAAAACATAATAAATGCTGCAAGGCCACAGAGGGTTTTGGCAAAAAGGCGCACTTCTTTGTGGTTGGTGGTCCTGTAAACTGATACTACCACTATAGAAATTCTACAAAACACTAAAATAGAAATTCCATTTGACTTAACTATTCTACTTCAGGTATCTTCCTGAAAGAGTTAGAGACATCATTTTACAGTGACCCATACACACCCATGTTTATAGCAACACAACTCATGATAGCTGAGGCTTGGAAGCAGTATGTATCCGCCAACAAGTGAACTGATAACGAAAATATGGCTGCTGGACATGGTGGCTCACGCCTGTAATCCCAGCAATTGGGAGGCAGAGGCAGGAGAATTGCTGAGTTCAAGGCTTGCCTGGGCTCCATAGTGAGCTCAGAGCCAGTCTGAATTACAAAGCATGAACCTGTCTTAAAAAGAAAAAGGTATTTACACACAATAGAGTACTACTATGACACAAAGAGAGATAAACTTGAGTCATTTGTAGGAAAATGGCTACAACTTGGGACCATAAGGCTAAATGAAACTAATCAGACAAATATTGAATAACTTTTTTTTCCACCAAACTTAAATATTAAATAACTTTTGAGTAAACTGAAATATTGAATAACTTAAATATATATATTTAACCAAATGTATATAACCAAACTTAAATATTGAATAACTTTTTTCCACCAAACTTAAATATTGAATAACTTATTGAAATAAACTTAAATATTGAATAACTTTTAAATATTGAATAACTTTTTTTTCCACCTAACTTAAATATTGAATGACTTTTTTTATCTGAGAAAGCCAAAGTATAAATAACTTAAAAATAAATGATCAATAGGTAACAGGAAGCTAGATCATTGTCAAAGGGAGAGGGGACCCAGAGACAGAGACCTGGAGAAATAAAGGAGAGGAAGAGAAATAGAATTAAAATATATTATGTACATGTACTCAGTTCCTAAGGAGAATTATATGCTGTAAACATGTACTAATAAAAAAGTTTAAAAAAGAATTAAAAGAATATAGCAGCAGTGGTGCCCTGTCCTTTTAATTTACCAATCTGGCTCCCAAAGAAATGGGATGAATCCTGAAAGATACCTGAACGGCCACAGGCTTCACCACTAGCTACCATTGCAGATGTATTGTCTTTGCTAGAGACAATGAATAAAACCTCATTTATACAATTTAGTGAATATTTTCTCTTCTATCCTGATCAAGACACAGAACAGTTTTGCTCCAGATTCTTAACATTCCCATTATCTGTCATACTGTTTCCCAAACAGATTTGAACCATTTGAGATCCCACAATATGTCACATTAATCCATTTCATGGATTGCACCATGGTAATAAAGTTATATAACCAGGAAGTGGCTGGCGTGGTGGGGCCTCAGTAGGACATGGGATCTGCATAATAAAGACAAACCCTGCAGAGTTTCAGGGGCCCACTCTATCTGTAAAACATTTACATTTTTGACAATCAGGGCTGTGTTTATAAATACACTTGTAAAAGACAAAGTATTGCCTCCTGTGGTATCTCCTCCTGTGGACAAAGAAATGCATCAGCTTGTAAGATTTGGGTTATGGAAGTTCCATGTTCCATATCTAGAGGTATTTCTCTGGCTTATATACTGAAAGATGTGTGGCTGTCAGCTTTGCACACATCCCAGAGCAAGAAAGTTCACTGTGTGGTGTAGAGATATCAGTGGTGTGAAAGGATACTGTTTGCAGTTTGCAACACGCCCCTGGAAGAAAATCAGCGAAGGATTCCCCTCTATGAAGGTATGATAAGATTAAATAACCCCTGTAAAACCCCCTCTGACCTAAAAGGCAATACTCATATTTTATCATGGGAACCTGACTCATAGTGCATTTCAAAGGCTTAAACAAGTATTAATGTCACGTCAAATTCTGAAGTTCCCTAGATTGTCTCCTTCCCCTCTTTGTAGGAGGCTGTTATTGGCTCCTCCTAGTAAAATCACTAGTTGATTGTATTCCTCATAGTCTTGTTGATCTTATTATTTGGTTCATATATACTTAGCAGTTTCTTTGACCTTGTCTCCTCCAGACTTAAAACTATATACCTATGCAAAACAATAAAAGGCCCGGCATCTATTGAGGGCCTTTAAGTAGAACCTTTAGAGAATATCTCTTGACTGCCAATCACAACTATGACCCCCTTGAACCAAAAATAGTCAGAATAGTCATTGTCCCTTCTGTCTTCATGATGGGGATATCTCTTCAGAGGGAAGATTATTGTAGGTAGCTAAGCTAGGTAAAAATACCATAGGCAGTCAGGCAGGGATAGGCCCTCAAGAGAGTCAGTACAGAAGATGAAAACACATTACAGTTAGGACTGCAAATACACTTGTTAAAGGGCAAGGGTCAAGATAAGGACAAAATGACCAGGCCTATATACCTCCCTGGGGATAAGACAATTGATATCACCTGGCCCAATATAGTCTAGACATCCTGGTGAGTGACCAGAACCTCTCGATCCATGATCCATTCCTTCCTAAAAAGGTCTTTCCATGTACCATTGCTGTGTGACCTCATTCCTCTTTAGATCAGTATTACCTAAGGGACTATGCTTATAATGTTATTGATTGATCATAGTTTTGACTGACATTATATGATTTTGTTCCATAGAGCTTTCTTTAAAAAGCAGGCTCGTTGACAACCCACTTTCAGATCCCCTCCTGTCTTTCAGGAGCTTTCTCTCTCACAACTTTTTCTTCTGCTTTAACCACCACTGTCCCTTAAAATTCATCCTTCAATTCAAGAAAACATAGACTCAGCATAGCTGACATCGAGCAGGTCAACAGTTATATTACTTCCTCTAGATTAACAAGGTAAAGGGGAGACAGAATAAGGAAACACTAGGTCATCATTGTCAGCATTCTCGGCTCACTGTTTTAGTTCCCCGAGAGACTGAAGAGAAATGATATACAGACACATTCAAACATAAAACCTATAGTCTACTCCACAAAAGGGGCTTAATTCTGAAGACCTGGGGACAGTTTGTTTTGTGGCTTTTTTTCTATATAACTCATAGTTCTGCTGTTAAGAGTCAACAGAACGTTTGGGCTGCAGTGTTTTGTTTTGATTTTTTTCTTAAAGTTTTATGGCAAGGTCCTTTTTTCACAAGCCCTAAAGAAAATTTTTGATTATCGGTAATGCATGAGTGGGTACTGGAGACAAATTACTGGTAATTCAGCGTTTCCTAAGCATTATAATTGTGCAATTAAGTTTTGGGAACACGTATACATGTCTCCTGAATACAGGAAAAACCATGGTATATTCAGCATCTAATGTGCTTTTCTCTGGTTGCATGGTCATTTCCTCATCATTTTTTTTTAATGGGGATCAAAGTCACCACCTTGCACTTGCCAGACAGGCACAGTGCCACTGAGCTAAATCTCCAGCCCTCATTAACATTTTTTTGCTCAAAAGATCTAGGTGAAATCAATGACATATTAACTTTCTGTCTGCAAACTACAGGGACTGGCATGTATTTCACTACTGAAATTCCATAGTTAGGAGACAGGCCTGTTACGAGGAAAATGAAAAATTATTTACACCCTGTTAACTGTTCTAGGTGTTTTCTTCTTGAGGTGCGTTTTTGTTTTACATATTACACATTGGCCTAGATAATACATATTGTATTCCTTGCATGTTTTTGTGGACAAAAATTTTCTTTATTATACAATGAAAAAGAGAATTATTGGGTAAATCCTTGGGAAACACATAGCAAATACCAATGCCTCAGCATTACCTGTCTGTGATGATCTTTAGTTAGATGGCTGTCAAGATAATTTCCTTTGTGTTTGTTTGTATGTACAAGAAGCAGCGGTGCTGAGCCTCCCATCAGTTTTTCTTCTTCTAGTTTGCTGTTAGAGTATTAGTTAGAAAGACTGTGTCCAAGCAACCACATATCATAAATATATTCTCCTACATTTCTGTCCATTAATTAGATTACTAACCTATTTACTCACTACCTAGTAATATGATATGGAGTGGGTGTACTCCTAATGAGCTAGTTATCTCAACTTCCCAATGACTGAAGCTTTTGTTTCCCCTTTACTTTAATGAATCCACACATTATCTATTTTATTTCAACACATATGTATTTGCTCCTGCTATATAATTTTTTTTACTAATAAAGTTTTCATGAATTTTGTGTGTCATCCTTGCACAGGGACCATGCCAATCTCCTCTATACCATTCCAATTTTAGTCTATGCACTGCTGAAGTGAGCACGACTAATAAAGTTTTAATACCGAATAAGACAAACCCCTGGCTTTTCTTTTTGTTTAGTAAAATTTATTTGTAAGTTCCACTCATCAGCATAAAATTTATATGAGTGCAGTGTGTGCTCTGAAAAAATGTCAGTTGAATTTATTGGGACATTGCACTGAATTTAATTGTTAAGTATAGTTTATACTATTATAATTTGAAATATTATAAGCATGGCCATCGCTCCACTTAGCTCTTTTACAAAGTTTACATTTTTGTCAAAAGTTTTACATTCTTTTGTTCATGACTAGCTCTTATTGGTTCTGCAAATGGTGCTGTTTTTTATTATATCTCAAGATGGATTTGGTTAATGAACAAGTAGTATTTTATAATGTTAAAAACAGTGCTTTTGAGAGGAAATTCATTTTTGCAGTAGATTCATATTTGCAAAATGACTTTTTAATATAATTATTTGCATGTATGTCTCTCTTCTCCCATGAAGAATTTCACATCCAATTCTATTTGTTTACTTTTACCCTGTTCAGGATTACTGTGGTGTCTTCTTTTTCCCGGTTTTCAAAAATGCCATTTGGACCAGGGATGTGGAGCTCTGTGGTAGAGAATATACTCACCATATACAAGGCTATGAGTTTGATATCCAGAAGCAAAAAATGCAAACACAAACAAAACAAACCCACAAACAATAGCAAAAAGCGCATGCTTTTCAATGAGACTAAAACGATAGGAATTTTTTTTTTTTTTGAGACAGGGTCTCGCTTTGTAGTTCAGGCTGGCTCTCAGCTCACTATGTAGCCCAGGCAAGCCTCGAACTCAGCAATCCTCCTGCCTCTGCCTCCCGAGTGCTGGGATTACAATCGTGAGCCACCACGCCCAGCACTGTGGTATGTGGCATTGATGGCTGGTGGGCGTGAGGAATTTTGTATAGCCTCCATGTTTACACATATGTTTTCAAATTTGGTTACATATTTATCTACAAATATCAAAGCTGATATTTAGTTTTCAATTCAAAAGATCCAAAAAAATACTTAACCTAATTTTGTTATATTGCTTATGTTTGTAGCAGCTTCTAGGGAGATAATCAGTTTATATAAATTTAAATAAATTGCGTTATAACTTTTGGGTTTTGTGAGAAGTACTATTATAGTTTAAGGAGAAAGTGATACTGGATTGCTTATGATAACTGTGTGAAGGGGAAAATAATTTAATTACATGCCATTGCAAATGAGGTGAAAATATAATTACAGTTTAAGAAAAAATATGTAATAGAGAATTATATCCTTGTATATAATAACAAGTACATGAATTATTTAAGATTTTATTTTAATGAATATACTAGTATTTTGATTATAATATGCACATTACTTGTGTGTCAAAAAACTGCTTTTACAATATTTACCTATTAATGCAGAGCTTTGGTAATAATTCAGTGGTAGTGTGCCCAACATTTGAACCATTTTGGAACAGAGGAAATAATTTAGTTCCAGAATAATAAAACTGTACACGTGTATGCTAACTAAAACATATTTTTCCATTCGATTTATAGAGTGAAGAAAGTTGTCCACCTTCAGTGTTGCTTAAGCTATTTTGATTCTGATAAACAGAAATAATGGAAAAATTAAGTCGTTTAGGGAAATCTATAATTTTAGCTTACACATTTATTAATTCATCAAAGATGTAACCAATTCTATAGATTTCTGTCTAGATAAGCTCTTCCCTCAAATCTCTGTCTTTAAAATATCTATCTTTCCAAACCTTGTATTTTGTACCAATAAATCATATCTATATTTCCCCTACCTCACTGTGGTGCAGGTGATGGAAAAGTTCATCTTTCACGTGTAATTGCATTTTAAAATCTAACTATGGAATGCAAGTCCATTTTGAAATATTCTCCCTTGGCTTTCTTTCCAACCATTTTTATTTTGTCTGTGTTATTTCCTAGCTCTTTCACCTGCTTTTGCTCATCTTTTTTCTCTACCCCTCTGCTAAGTGCTGGAGGGTGAAACTGCCCAGTCCTGAACTGTACTTTAATATCATGTTTCACTTCCTGAGTGGACAGTCCAGTCCAGTCCACTCTTTCCTCTTTAGTTGTTAATAGACTTACAGTTAGCAAAAGGAAACGACACCAAATGAACTAAAAAGTCTCATTTTATTTAAATTCGCAAAAGAAATAGTAATGAACTAAATTCAGAGAGAGACAAGCTTATGAGTGATCTGAAACCTGAGGCTGCTTCTATGTGAAAACAGTTTGCCAGTAAAATATTTTAAAGATATAATTGATATTATAAGAGCGTAGATAAAATGAAATTATACAAAATGCTCAATTAAAATCAGAGAAGCCAGAAAAAGAGGGAGAGAACTAATACAAAAAGATGTGTGTTTTAAAAGTTACTAATATCGTGGATATAACGCAACTACAGGAAAATCACTTTAAATGTGAATGATCTTAACACTTCTTCAGAAATACAGAAGAAAAAAGGGAAGAAGGAGGAGAAGAGGAAGAAGATAGGGGGAAAGAGAAAGAGGAGAAGAGGTGGAAACAGTGACTTTTTGTAGTGACTCTTAATATGATTTTTGACATCTATCTCTGGTGTCCAAGGAACTAAGTAATATTAATACAATAAAATTACTTCTATTGTCCTTTTTTGTTTATATGATCAAGGTTTCTCAGAGCCTATCAGTACATGTGAGCTATGGAAATAAGCACTTTTTAAAGCAATTAATGAAATTCATCTTGAGATACATCATTTAACTAGAACAAATCTTCCTTTTTAATATAATAGATATTTCCAGTACATTTTACTTTTTGTTCAGCAATTTTATCAATGTTTATAATTATTATAGTTAATTGACTTTCACTAATAATTATAATTTAGTCCAGAAGAAAAAAATTAACAATTAGAGTTAAATGCATATACATTTCTATATTTTGTTCCAATAAAAAAGTGAGCAAAAATGAAGGCATTGGCCTTTGTCAGCCCAAGAGGGCAAGTGGAGTGAGGACTTCAGGGAGCCCTGCATGGTGGCAGAAGCACAAAGGAGGCAAGTGTAAGGCTCAAGATGGAAAATCATAAAGCAGATGATACTGTCAAGGAAGCTTTAGTTGACGTCATAGCCAGAAAATTTCACCAATTTCCAGAAACAGAAAGGAGTCACATGGATCAAGATATACTGGACTTAAGGCTGGATACCCTATTTTCATAGTCATACCTGAGAATGGTGCCCTGGCCTCCAGGCATGGCAGAGAAAGGGAACAAACACGCTGATGTCCTGGATTAGAATGTCCAGGCCTATCTTTAGAAAGATGCAATTTTGCCTTCCACACTGTATTTTCAACCTAGCTCGGGTCTAGAAAATAGAAACTATTTATAAAAGCTCTTCAGCTATCCAAAAAGAGCATAAAAATCTACTGATATTTTATCCAGTACACATGGAAAAATAAAATAGTGAAAATAAAAAAGTAAACAATGTAATGGTATGTGCCTGTTTTCCCAGCCACTCAGGAGGCTGAGGTGGAAAGCCAGCCTAGCCACTATAGCGAAAACTCATCTCAAAAAAGTGATCAATAAAATACTCTTAGATATAATGCATTATTAGGGCCAGGGATTTAGCTCAATGGTTTTGGTCCCACCTTGCAAGTGCAAGGTCCTGAGTTCAAACCCGGCATGCGCGCGCGTGTGCGCGCGCGCACACACACACACACACACACACACACACACACAAAGAGCCTACACATTATTACCTTTAAATGAATGATAATGGTTATAATTGACTATAGTACTTAATTCCCATTAGATACATTTGAAAGGATGATGTTAAAATTCAGTTTTCAATTTTTGTAATAATCTGGAAAATTGTTTTTAGTAATGTTTTAAATCTATGATGAAAATTATAGATATGATTTTGTTGAAGGAGTTAAGGATGGGCCATCTCAAAATATGCTAAATTAGCACATTGATTAAGTCAAGCTGAAATGGCCTGGCCACCTGTAGTTGCAGAAAGGGGCACTTGATCTGTCCTTTCATACACACAGCAAGTCATAAAGATCTCTGTGGAAAAGATGTCCCACCCATGTGAACACAGTAAAATAGCCTTATCACTCCAGATGGGTAATTTGGGCTGTAATGAACATGAATAAATAAGTTAGTTGGAATAACCTTTATCTTCCACCAACTTTTACAACTTCCCCATCATATCTTTTAATGGTATCAGTAGAATTAGTTCTAGACCTTAGATTGATTTGGTTTGTCTTTTCTTCAAGCTTATTGTTCTTTTTCTAAAAAGTATAAAAGCACCTTATTTTGATCATTTCTTTGGACTTTACTCTCAGTGATGAAGATTCTTAAGTATAGATAAATTTAATAAAACTTGCATGCTTTTCTCTTGTTAATTAGCCTTGGACTAACTTGGCTTCTAGATCATGTCAAAAAAGCCCACATATGGGGGCTGGAGATTTAGCTCAGTGGTTCCAGTGCCCGCCTAGCAAACGCAAGGTCCCTGGTTCAGTTTCCGGTAACCACATACAAGAATACCAGGTGTGGTGACTCACGCTCACCAGTAATCAGTACCATACTCCACAAATGCCTAGTGTGGTGGCTCA
>PVIC010024224.1:0-26239 GCA_004025085.1 Thryonomys swinderianus | reverse complement strand
TTTTTTTGTGGTTAATGTCTAGAGTACAGGTCTAGAAGGTGGCAGATTTTGTGTTTATTTGATGGATTAGAAAATTGAAGCACAGAGAGGTCAAGCCAAGGTTATCCCAGAAGCTCACAGTCATGTGCTGCCTAATCTCTCTGTCATCTCCTGGCAAACCTAGAGGGACGAGCCAGGAGACTGCATGGTGCCCTCCAGGTGGTGGAGGGAGCCGTCCCACATTTGCAGAGGCTGAAATCTCAAGTCAGCGCCTTGGATGGACACACTCGAGGACTGTGGCCTGTGTCCTCCTTCGAGGTCAGGTTCTAAAGGACCCGTGCTGATCACCATGTATGTCCAGTGCTTCACTTAACAGGGTTGACCCGGCATCAGGGTCGTGCAGGCTCAAGGCAGGTACACGAATGGTCGGGCTGGGAGAATAGAGTGAAGCCGTTGAAGACTTGTGAGGGAGGAGCCTGCTAGGCCAGGTGCTCGGGGAGGTGGCATTTGAGGCGAGACCTTAGCTGCCGTAAGGAAGTGTGCCTTCTCAGGAAAGCTCTCCCAACAGGGAGCAGCCAGTGCAGAGGCCCTGAGGTGCAGACACGTTCAGAATATGTGAGGGAAGGAAAGAGTCACGTAATGAGATTTCATTCTCAGCCCTAACTGGAAGTCAAAAAATGTCAGGAGTCTTATGGTAGTAATTTGCCAAAAGCAGTAATTATATATCCATGTTGAAGTATCACTCTGCAGCCACCATGCACATCCGAAGTGGGCACAGTACCACCTGAGCCCAATCCCCGGCAGCCATGCACATCCAGAGCAAGCCAGCATAGCAACACCAGAAAGGGCTTAGTGAGTGTTTTATGATTATACCTGTCTCATTCAGTGTGCAGGGGAGTAGAGACAAAAACCCAGAAAATGACTGCTGGGACACATTCAATAGTGAGTTTAAGGACCGGGGATTTAGCTTAGTGGTTCTAGTGCCCGCCTCGCAAGCACAAGGCCCTGAGTTCGATCCCCGGTAACCACATACAATGCTGGGCGTGAAGACTCACACCCGCCAACAATCAATACCACATACCACAGTGCCGAATGTGGTGGCTCACGCCTGTAATCCCAGCACCTGGGAGGCAGAGACAGAATGATTGCTGAGTTTGAAGCTTGCCTAGGCTCCATAGTGAGCTCAGAGCCAGCCTGAACTACAAAGTGAGACCCTGTCTCAAAAAAAAAAAAAAAGTAGTGAGTTTAAGGCTGATTGTTTCCTTTTTTAGCATTTTCTGTCATAAAGTGATTTGGGTGGTGAAAACAGCTTTGGTCGTGGAGTGGGAGCTATGGCCGTAGACAGTCCTCAGAGGAGCCGGGCTGAGGGGGCTTCTGAGCCGGCCCCTCCCAGGCGGCCGTCAGCTCGGTGCAGGCCTGCCTGCGCCCTGCCTCCCACGCTCTCCCTCTCCCCAGCGCCCTGGAGGATCTGATCAACTTCGCGTACAACGGCAACCTTGCCATTGACCAGCAGAACGTGCAGTCGCTGCTGATGGGGGCGAGCTTCCTGCAGCTGCAGAGCATCAAAGACGCCTGCTGCACGTTCCTCCGAGAACGGTGAGGTGACGAGGGGGCTTCCCGCCCCTCCCTCAGCCCCTGCCGCTTAGCCGGGCCCGGGCACCTCCGTGTTCGTGAGGGCGTGCGGCTCTGGCAGCCCCCTTGGAGGAGATGGCGGTGATCAGTTCTGGGCCGTGCCCACCTGGTGGGGGCGAGCCTTTGAACTTGCCGCCCAGCCCGCTCTTGCCCTCGAGGTGAGGGGCCCCTTCTCCTCCTCCAGCTCCAGTCTGACTAGCCGCTGAGTTTGCACCAAACCGATTGATCTCGTGTTTCCCCTCGGTTCCCTGGCCATCTCCCTTCTGCTGGAATTTCTTTATCTTCCTTTTCGTACTTCAGCTCTCCGTAGGCACCCGCCTGGCACTCTCTGTCTCCCCTCTCTGCTGGACCCTCTTTTCTTTTAGGCGAGAAGGCGTGTGTGACGCCCCCACCTATTTTCAGTGTGGCAGTGGACTTCGGTTCTCCGTGACCCATTGAGTAAAGATAAGATCGGCTTCCCTCCTTCCCCGTCAAGAGACAGAGCTCTTGGGCAGCACCTCCGGGTGCTGTGCTCTCAGCCCAGCCTCCACCCGGCCTCCTGTGGCCCCCAGGTCCCAGCCTGAGACCCGCTTCCTCCAGCTCAGCTCTGCCCTCAAGCACAGCCTCTTTCGGAACCAGCTTCCCCCTCCCCCTCCCTCTCCTCTGGTCCCACATACTCCTTCCTGCCCTCTGCCCTGAAGGGGCATCCTGAGCATCCGCTGTGCGGGCAGCCGGCCATGACCACCATGGGAGCAGGGCCTCATCTGCTGGGTGCGGGGCACATGGCTTCATCTTGAGGTCCTGTGTCCAGTTTTGCAGAGGGGGCCTTGTGGTGACAGTGTAGCCTGAGAGCCAGGCCTGTGCTTCTGCACAGGTTGGAGGGGTGCCTGTGAGGATGTGTGGGGCACACCTTGCCCTTTCCTGCTCCCTTACGGGTTTAAGGACACAGATGAGACCAGCTTCACCCTGTCATTCCTGTAGAACTTGAACATCCTTCTGACCAAGTTGGGCTCCCAGGATTAAGTGGGCTGTGCCCACACCGTTACCGCAGGGAAACAGCGCCCTCTAGTGGTTACCAAGCCCACCACCATCTCTGGAGTCAGATTCCAGAAGCTGCTAAGTGATTCTGAACCAGGGCCGTTTTTATGTGCTGCGTAGCATTTTAGGAATAAGTACCTGAACACGAAACCTGGTGTCCTGAGTCTGTCCTTGGCATTTTTCACTCAGCAACACAGAATATCTTCCAAGACTTAAGCCCATACCTCATTTCTGTCTTTTCCCTGTCACAGGCCCCAGAGGTGTGGCCTGCTTTGTTCTCTGCACTAGTTACTGTCCGTGCCTCTCTCCCTGCGCCTGGCTGCAGACTGGCCCAGGCCCTCCAGCTCCCGCTTCCTCAAGGCCCTGAGAGCGGACCTGGGCTCTGTGGTTGGCAGGTTGGGTTCCTGCAGCGAGGAGCAGCCCTATGGTGGGGTGGAGGGGAGCACTCAGCGCAGAGATGCTGCAGCCTCAGCCTCCTGCTCTCTCCCCAAGGCTGTGGCTGACTTTTTTGTCTTGTAGTTCTTTTCCCGGATATCTGGTTCTCCTCGGTTTCGGGGAGCCTTTGAGTTCTCTTCTGAAACTCTTCTCTCAAAGTTCGATTCTTTGCTTTCGTTTGGTTTTTGTGTTGATGATGCCAGGGACTGAGCCCAGGCCTGAGTGTCCCAGGCCTCCTGAGATGTGCCTGGCCCCAGAGCTAGGACATAACAGGAGATGTTCTGCTTCCTGCCCCAATAAACTACCACATCTCCTGTGGTCTCCTTGTTGAGAAAGTTAAGCCACGTCAACTAGGAAGAAGATTGCAAAGTGGCTAATGGAGGATGTGGGTCACCATTTCCCTGCTGGGATTATTTTCCTTCCTGCTCCCCTCCTTACTAGGCCTCTTCCCTCCCCGGCAACATCCTCCACACAGCCTCCCGCATCCCACCCCCTCGGACATGGTCGTGCAGCTCGGTTCAGATGTGTCCGGTGCGCGGTGTCCTATCAAGCCCGGCAAGGTGAGGCACAGGCATCCTAACCCGAGCCGGGAAGGAAGAAAACGCGGCAGCCGCCCGGATCCTCCTTGCCCTCGTCTCTGGACTCTGTACACTCGCAGTCCTGGGCCCCGAGTCCCGCCGGGGAGGCAGCAGAGCGTAGGGCCCGGGAGGGCTTGTGCGAGGCGCTGCCCCAGCTCCTGTTCAGCCTCCGTGGGAGCCTTAGGAGAACAGCGATGACCCGGGCCTGTGTTTCCCTGGCTCGGCCTTGCGTGCACCGCACCCGGCTGGTTTCCTCAGCCTTTGGGAGTCACTTAAGTTTCCAGAGCAGGGCGGAGCAAGTGCAGGCTGTGAGGAGTCACAGTGTAGTCCCTGAGGTGCTCTGACCTTGCAGTGAGGGGCGACATGGGTGAGCGTCGCTCAGGGTAGTCACCCCGCCTGGAACCTTCAAGTCACCCTGAGGGAAGAAGAGAGGAGGAAATTGCAGTAATGAGGAAAAGAAGCCCTGGCAGATCGTCAGTCACAACGTCAGAGTCGGAAAATCTCCATCCCCCAGAGGCTGCCACTGTCGCCACGGCCTCAGAGCCGTGTGGGGTTAAGGAAAACAGCCACAGGAGGAGTGAAAGCAGGACCTCCCTTCATACCTGACACAGGCTGAGTGGGCCTGCCTACAGCCTTTATGTTTTCATTGTTTAATTTTAGAGACAGGGTCTCACTAGTTTGCACAGGCCAGGCTCAAGCCCCTGGGCTCCAACGACCCTCCTGCCTCTGTCTCTCTGGCCACAGCCCCAGGAGGTGGGTCGCTGTTATCATCTTTGTCCAGCTAATGAGCTGGCTGACATTTGGGAGGACTTAAGAAGCCCATTCAGGTTGCCCAGGGACCAGCACCCGGCCTGTCCCGGCAGAGAACTGTCCCCCCTGGGCACCGTGGGTATGTGTGCAAGAATCAGGATTCAGTCTCAGCTCCCCACTTGCTTGAACAGGGGCTGGAAGCACATTCTGTGAGAGCAGTACACATGGTTGTTAAAAAGATTTTGGAGAATAACCTATAACCCCGGCCACTGAGAGGCTGTGGCAGGATCACCACCACTTAAGGTTGGCCTGGGTGACTTGGCAAGACTCTGTCTTAAATGAAAACTAGAAACAGTGGAGGATGTAGCCCAGAGTTAGAGTGCTCCTGAGTTCAACCCCTGGTCCTGAAAAAGAAAAAAAGCTTTTGGAGAATGTGTTTGAAGGTATACCGCACAGCAGAACGCTTGACGTGCTGACGCTAACAAATGATAGCTGCTGCTGCTGCTGCTGCTGCTGCTGCTGCTGCTGCTGCTGCTGCTGCTGCTGCTGCTGCTGCTGCTGCTGCTGCTATTTCCAGATGCCTGAACAGTTAGGTCCCTGCGACCTCTTTCTTCCTAAGAGAAAAGAAAAATACGCAAGGGCCCTGATGTGAGAGAAATCATCTCAGTCACCTCTCAGGCTGCGGGTGTAGCTGTGGGGTAGAGCACTCACCTACTGTACGTGACCCGGGATTCATTCTTATTCCCCCTAAAAATCAAAACAAAAACAGATGTCATCTCTCCCCATGATTTAGGTTTCTCATGTAGCCCCAGGGCCTTCCTGGTGCCCAGGGTTAGAGCCATGCTCTGAACACATGCCAGGGGTGGCGGCAGCCGAGGTGGCAGGCAGGTTTTCCAGCATGTGTTCGGCGCTCTCCTGACAGCAATGACACAGGACTTCCAGACCTCCCACCTCGTCCACAGGGAGGAGCAAAATGCTTTGTGGATAAACTTTTAATTTGGGGCCTTTAGAGACTGCGTCTGGGGTACTAGACTTGGTCTCACGGGAGGCCGAAGAGAGTCTTTTATTCTGGGCTCCACCAGAACCATCCTGAGAATGGTAAAGGTAACATTCTCCCCTCTTAATGTTTTCCTAATCCAAAAGGCTCCACCCGAAAAACTGCCTGGGTGTGCGCCAGTTTGCGGAGACCATGATGTGTGCTGTGCTGTACGACGCGGCCAACAGCTTCATCCACCAGCACTTCGTGGAGGTGTCCCTGTCGGAGGAGTTCCTGGCGCTGCCGCTGGAGGACGTGCTCGAGCTCATGTCCCGGGACGAGCTGAACGTGAAGTCAGAGGAGCAGGTCGGTGTGCACAGCCCCAGCCTGTGCGGGTGACCGGGGTGCTGTTCTCCCCACTCTTGGTTCCTGTGGCTCCCCAACCAGGCAGCACCACTGAGCTACATCCCCAGCCCCCTCTGTGTTTTTTTAAAATAAAGTGAAGGGCCGGAGATTTAGCTCAGTGGTTCCGGCGCCTGCCGCGTAAGGTCCTGAGTTCAATCCCCGGTAACCACATACAGTGCTGGGCGTGGTGGCTCACGCTTGTCACCCCAGCACTCCGGAGGCAGAAGCAGGAGGATTCCTGAGTTCCAGGCTTGCCTGGGCTACACAATGAGCTCAGGGCCAGCCTGAACTACAAAGTGAGACCCTGCCTCAAAAAAAAAAAAAAAGTGAAAATCATTGTGTATGCAGCTTTTACATGTGGTGAGGTTTGTTTTATTGTATGCGTTGTTCATGAAAACTTGTACATTTTGGAGCCTAAACTGTTTATCAACTCCATTTCCCTTGTTCTTAGGTATCTGGGTTATTCCCAAAATCTAAAAATAGTATTGTTATGAACTGGAAATACTGAATGTAGACACCTTTTGTAGGAGGTTATGAAGTCCAGTGGGTTTGGCTTTGTGTTAAGGCGAGGGACACACAGCATACTCAGCTGCTGTTGAGACTTTCCAGGAGAGAGGGGAGAATTAGCCGTGTAAGAGACAAGGGAGAGCAGTTGCCGGGCTGTGCTCTGAAGGGAGGAGTCAGGGCGCAAGGGTGCACTGGAGAGGGCAGGGGCCGTCTGCACGCGCAGCGGGCGAGAGCCGGGTGCAGGCGCCCAGGGGGTGCAGGAGAAGGCGCAGTGGATTCTTACTGATGCCCTCTTCTGAGCGGGGAGTGAGGAGCAGCAAAGGAGGGCAGGCGCCTCACGGACCGTGCTAGGGAGACAGAGGCTGGTCGGGTGAGCGCACTGCTCAGCTCTGCTCTGTGTTGTCAGCCGCACACCAGTGCCGGTCCAGAGCAGTGCCGAGTGGAACTGAAAGCGCTGGACCTGCTGAGCTCAGAGGCCCTCTGCAGTGAAGAAGCCAGGAGCTGCACATGGGAACTGAGGGCACCCAGGTGACAGTGGAACCCATACTGGCAGAGGGGTGAGGACAAGGGCCGGATGTTGGGCACAGAGGAAGTGGGATTCAGTGTCAAAGACAAGTGGGCTTCGATTCCTGAGCTGGAGCAGTTAGGACGTCATTGTGGTAGAGCCAGCCTTTGGCCATGGAAGGTGAAGCGGCTGGCAGGGTGAGGTTTGGACAAGCTGTGGGCCCTCTAAAGACAGAGAGGACAGACCATGGCTTGGTCCAGAAAGCTTAAATGAGAGCAGATGTTGGTAGCCAGAGAGGAGCAGGGGACCGTCCTTTGGACAGAACCCACCTGCTGTGTTGAGGGTGCTGTACAGGCTGTCTCAAGAGGTTGGTGAGTGTCATTTTGAGCAGAGGGTGGCGAGGGCTGACGGCGTGGGCTGAGAAGTGTGGCCTGGCCCCGCCCCTGGGAGATGGCTGCTGCCAAGTCTCTAGCTTGGTCAGCTGAGAGAGAGGTCTTGGCCTATGGTTGGGTAAGCTGCTCAGAACTCTTGAAATCGAGTGGTAGCTGCATGACCCTGGGCTGCAGGGGCCTGAGACTCTAGGAGGCAAGGGTGAGACGTTAGCCCAACTCGGCTGATTTTTTTTTTTTTGAGACAGAGTCTTGCTTTGTAGTTCAGGCTGGCCCTGAGCTCGCTATGTAACCCAGGCAAGCCTCGAACTCACAGCAATCCTCCTGCCTCTGCCTCCCGAGAGTTGGGATTACAGGTGTGATCCACCATGCCCGGCAGCTAATTTCTTAATCACAGAAGAGTCCCCAACCCTGAGTGTCCATGGCAGAGTGGAGCCTGAGCCTGGCAGCATGAGCACTGAGTAAAGGAAAGAGCCTCAGCCCGCGAGCAGGCATTCTGCCCAGCTCTGGGGCAACTCAGTGTGACCTGGGCCCGCTCACACTTCTTTAAGCGACATGGCTGTGAAGGGGTTGGAGGGTTTCCTAGGACAGGCCCTTCTGGCTGGAGCCATCAAGGGAGGTTTCCTGGGGAACACGGATCTCAAGCCAGGCCTCAGCGGAAGGGGAGCAGTATTAGGTGAAGAGGCTGGCCAGGGACATCCAGATGAGGGTGAAGGTGGGAACCGGACCGGGCTCAGCCTGGCTGGAGTTGAGGGTTTCCGGGCTTGGAGGAGGAACAGCTGGAAGGCAGCAAAGCAGGCATTTTGTTGTGCCACAGAGAGGACAGTCCCCAGTGGGAGTTAACAGAGATTCCTATGAAAACCAGGAAGCTTCTGGGGAAGAGGAGGGAAAGAAGTTCATTCCAGACACAGGCAGGAGGAGAGGTTTCAGGCAAGGGATCGAGCCCGGAACAGGTGAGTGGCCCGAGTGGGCGAGCTGCTGCCAGAGCACCGTCTTCATCATGGCAGGTCTTCGAAGCCGCGTTGGCCTGGGTCAGATATGACCGTGAGCAGAGGGGGCCCTGCCTGCCGGAGCTGCTGTCCAACATCCGCCTGCCCCTCTGCCGCCCCCAGTTCCTGTCCGACCGAGTGCAGCAGGACGACCTGGTTCGCTGCTGCCACAAGTGCAGGTAGGCAAGGTGCACGCTGGGGGCTAGGCGGTGAACCTGGCCTTGGGGTGGTCAGCGTGATTCACGGCTCGACGACGGAGAGCCCTTCACGGCTGGGCGGGGCCGTGGTGAGGGCCCATGTGTTTCTCCCTGAAGTTAGTGAGGATGTTCCAACATCGTTACCCCGGGGCTGCTCGAACTGGATGAGCGTGTGTCCTGCCGGCCCGTCTGCCCGCTCCAGTCACTGACTCGGTGGTGTGGACGGATGTCCTGGAGCCCCTCATCTGCTTCGATAAGTCCTAAATCAGACCCCACCTCTGGGGAGCCCAGAGTTCAGTGGGTGGAGGGAGCACTAGTTTACCAGCCTCAAAACCTTCCCCAGAGAAAATCAGCAGTGAGACAGCCCAGGAGAGCACCGACCCTGTGCAGGGGGTGACATCCCAGAGGGAGCACTGCAATCAGTTTAGAGCAGCAAGAGAAGTGCCCATCTTCCACATTGCTTCCATACTTGCAACAGTGAAAGTTCTTTCTCTTCTGGGTGTGATGGTGCAGGCATGTGATCCCAGCACTCTCGAGGCTAGGGAGAAGGATCATTGAGTTCAAGGCCAGCCTGAGCTACATAGTGAGACCCTGTCTCAGAAAATAAAACCAAAAACAAGAAAGGAAAAACCTTTTTTTCCCCTTTGCCAGCAAAGTTTTTGCACATGCCAGCTCTCCCCTTCTTTTCTCACCCTGGCTGGAATCCACCGGTTCAGGAGGACATCAGTGGCTTGGTGCAGGTGGCGGGAAGAATGTCAGAAATGGATCCAGGCCAGGGATGTAGCTCAGGGGTGCTGCACCTGCCTTGCAAGCGTAAGGTCCTGAGTTCAACCTCTGGTACCCCAAAAAAGAAACCAGTGGCAGTGTGGTCAGCAGGTCCAAGGGTGCTGTTGTGGGCGGGGCAGGGGGGCTAATATTCTAGACTGATAAGTTAGATCAAAGTATTATAGGCAGTCAGACAGGGCTGAGCCCTCGCAGGAGTCGGTACAGAGGAGAGCACAGCACAGCTGTGGCCAGAGGCACATGTGTTAGAGGCCGGCCCCAAGGCGAGATGACCAGGCCTGCACACAGTCCCCCAGGGATAAGCGGCGTCACCCGGCCCAGTAAAGTCTCGATAGATATCCGTCACTCCGGTGGGTGACTGAGACCCCCGATCCGTGCTTCCTAAAGAAGCACTTTGTTCCTTCCATGGACATTTGCTACCTGACCAGCTTCCCCACTGGACCAATATTACCTAAGCACCTACACTTGGATCTTGCTGGTTTACTGTAGTTTTAACCCACATTATAGCTGCCTCTATACAACCTCCTTTGACAAGTGGACTTGTTGACAGCCCGCTTGCAGGTTCCTGTCTCTCAGGAGCTCTCTCTCAATAGTTTTCCTACTCCACCCCCATTGTTCCTTAGAATTCATTGTTTGCTTTTAGAGACCACAGTCTCTGCACACCTGACACCTAACGGGTTAAGAGTTGTGTTTATCCCCCGCCATCAGTAGCTTTCAGAGGTCGTAGAGCGGCAGCCTGGACTGTAGTGTGGAAGGTGCTGGGACAGGGACATGGAGGGGAGAAAGGATGATTGCAGGGTTGGGCTAAGGCCCCAGTCGGAAGGAAGCTCAGGTCCAAGCTGAGCCAGGAGGCAGATGTCCAGCCCACCCATGCCTGCTCTGTGCCAGGCAGATTAGTCTCATTACTGCAGCAGAGGGCGCTCTGCTCATCCTGCCCCTCCACTCGAGCTTGTCTCAATGGCCAGTACCATGCTTCACCTGGATTCTTTGAAACCAGACTTTCCAGAAGGCTTCTCCTTCTGTGCGGTTGGGGGGAGGAACCTGGTTAAGAAGTGAAGGTGTGGGAGAGAGAGGGTGCCAAGGATGCCACCCGTCCTAGCATCCCGCATGTTTTCCAGGGACTTGGTGGATGAAGCAAAGGACTATCACCTCATGCCTGAGCGGCGGCCCCACCTCCCAGCCTTCAGAACTCGGCCTCGCTGCTGCACGTCCATCACTGGGCTGATCTACGCCGTGGGAGGCCTCAACTCAGCAGGTATCTTGCTACCCCTTAAATGGAGCTTTGTCTGGGACGCCTTGGGGTTTTTGTTTTTGCTTGTTTGTTTGGAGACAGAATCTCACTGTGTAGTTCAGGCTGGCTTTGAAGTCACTGGGTAGCCCAGGGTGGCCTAAAACTCATGGCAATCCTCCTGCCTCAGCCTCCTGAGTACGTGATTACAAGTGTGCACACGTTGTATGCTAGAGCACAGTCGATCCTCCCTGGGCCTCTGGCTCCTCTGGTTCGTGCCGTCACCTCCCTCACCCTCTCGATTTGATGTCATTGCTCTGCAGTTAGTGCCATCTGTCGAGGTTGGGGGGCTTAGGCACCCTCGAGGCCTCGCCTCCTTACCGTACACCCAAGGAAACTGAGGCCCAGAAACATTTCCTCGTGTTCACACATTGCTTCAAGTGGAACAAGGACTCGAACTCGGATCCCTGCAGCAGCACTCTTCCTGAACATGGTGTGAGCTATAGCATTCATTCAGCCTGAGACAGCACAAGCAGGAGCCAGTTGTGGGGAGCCCCTGGTGTCCTCAGCCAGGTTTTCAGAGCACCCCACTGACCACCCCTCCTGGGGAACTTACCTGGCACCCCTGGGCAGTTTGGTTTTTGACAGAGGGTTAGTGAGAAGTGGGTAACCGTCTTCTGCTTGTGGACCTGGAAAACGAAAATCCTCAATCGGGTCAGCACTAGCAAGAGTAGTAAGTGTTAAGGGAACGCATAATAGGGAAAGGAATTATTTAATTGATTGTCATGAAAAAGGATAGAGGGCTGGGGATTTAGCCCAGGTTCTGCCTTCTTCCTGGCAAGCGCAAGGTCCTGAGTTTGATCCCCAGTACCACATACTACAGAGCTGGCTGTGGTGGCTCACGCCTGTCATCCTAGCACTTGGGAGGCAGAGGCAGGAGGGTTACTGAGTTCAAGGCTTGGCTGGGCTACATAGTGAGCTCAGGCGCAGCCTGAACTACAAAGTGAAACCCTGTCTCAAAAAAAAAATAAAGAAGAGAAAAATGATAGAGTTAGAATTTCTACTCCTAAATGCTCTGGCTACTGTTCCTGAATGTTTTCTAGAACCATGCTGGTCATTTAAGCCTCCTGTCACGTATGAACCAAGATGAGGACACAAAGGCCTCTGGCTCGGGTCCCTCAGAGCACGTGGAGGGTGGTGTTGGGCCCTGGCCCATCCCTCAGTGGGCAGGTGCAGAGCTGATTGTGAGGGAAAACCATGCTGCTGGAAAAGCTCTGATTTCCCCTAAAGGAAGTCCGGAAGCAGTGAAAGTCCTTAACAGCCCTTGTGCTCTGAGTAGTTCCCAGGGAAGAGCTAGTAGCCTCGAGTCAGATGCTCCCTGTAATCCACACCCACTAACCCTGATCTAAACAAATGGTCTCATTTGTTTTAATTTGAGTAGCACATTTTTATGCAGGTGATTCCTTGAATGTGGTGGAAGTGTTTGACCCCATCGCCAACCGCTGGGCAAAGTGCCATCCCATGACGACAGCCCGCAGCCGGGTGGGCGTGGCCGTGGTGAACGGGCTTCTCTATGCCATTGGGGGCTACGACGGCCAGCGGCGGCTGAGCACAGTGGAGGCCTACAACCCGGAAACAGACACGTGGACCCGTGTGGGCAGCATGAACAGCAAGAGAAGGTATTCGGGGAGCCCAGGCGCACACATGGCATAGAAGGCCGCACCCGCCAGGCAGGAAGCAGTAAAGTAACGCCCGAGCCGTGGTCTGGGAAGGTCCCGTGGCCTGGCCAGCTACCGCCTGTATCGGCTGAATGTAAAGGGCAGTTTTGTCCTTGAGCAACATGCAGAGACAGGCAGGCCTGTGGGAGCTGTGCTGTGATGCCATGGCAGGTGTGTGTCATGGAATATCGGGGGAAGCTGGGCTGGAGCATCTGGCAGATTTCAGGAAAGAGGGGCATTAAAGTAGAAACCTGAAGAGTAAGGAAGATTTAACTTTGTTCGTGGTTAAAGGAAATGCAGAGTGGCTTTCAGGTCCAGCCTGGCAATTTACTGACTTAGTGAGACTTTCTTCTAATAAAAAACTGGAGGGAACAGGGAAAGGGAAGTTACTAGAGGCCCTGCAGTTAAGTCCTAGTCTCCTGTGAGCCCAATAGGCAGCACAGGGCAAGTTAATTAATACGTAGACAGAAACGAGACTTTGAGAAGAAGCTGATCTGTGTTCCTGTGGGCACCAGAGACAAAAGACCCAGAACTGGCCACACTGTCTGGTACACTGGGGGTAGCGAATATCACAGGTCGCTCAGAGGGCAGCTTCTTACATCCCAGAGCAAGGAGGGGCTTCTGTTGATAGGGACTTGTCCATCCTCGGATGCTTCAGCTCATGCCACCCTGCCCTGGACCATCAGCATAATTGGATTGTTGAGGTCTTAGCTGTGACTGGAGGCAAAACAGTTACATCTCCGTATATGATTGCCAGCCTCTAGACAGGAAAACTAGGCCTAATCATAATTTTAATTATGGAATGATTTTTCCAACAAAAAACAGAAAGGGCTGGGGATATAGCTCAGCATGAAGGCTCTGGGTTCAATCCCCAGAGCAACTTGAAAACTGCCGGACCAGGGGCTCTTCAGTGGTCTTTGTGCTGTGAGATCTGTGGCCTTGGTGTTTGCTTTCAGAACACCCGGGGTCTCTGCTTGTGAGGTCACATGACTGGCACTGGGAAGGACGAAAAGATTGGGTGAGCCCGCTTGTGGTGTTTCCCTCCAGAGTTAGTGGGAAAGTGCTTTGCCACAGCACATGTAAATGGGTGAGGGCCAGGGATTAGCTCAGTGGTTCCGGTGTCTGCCTCCGAAGCGCAAGGGCCCGAGTTTGACCCTCTGTGCCACACACCACAGTGCCGGGCATGATGACTCATGCCTGTCATCCCAGCACTCGGGAGGCAGAGGCAGGAGGACTGCTGTGAGTTCGAGGCTTGCCTGGGCTACATAGTGAGCTCAGGGCCAGCCTGGACTACAAAGCGAGACCCTCAAAAAATACATATATAAATGGACAGGACGCACGCTCGGTGCGGTGGTGCCAGGAGGAATCTGCCGAGTAGCAGGAAGTGCAGTCCACAGAGGGTGCACGTGAACTCATGTGGAGACAGACAACTCACGCCCAAGCTCTCCTCGTCTCAAGCGCTCTCTGCCGGGTCCTCTTCCCACCTCCCTGCCAGGCTCTTGCCACCTGCCCTCGGACCTCCAGCAGCGGCTGTGGTTGAGGCGTGAGTGGCCAGAATCCCCCATGAGTGGTCCTCCCTGTGTGGTTCCCTGGCTGCGTCCTTGCTTTGATGCGAGTCACTTTGGAGTGAGAATTGCTTCCCCAGTCCCACGGCCTCCCCCCAAGCTGTGGGTCACCCTGAAAGGTTTCCAGCTGCTCTCCTGACCCCTCACAGCTCTGCCCTCCGCGCACCTCACAAGTACTAGTCTCCTGCGTGCCGGGCACCTCTCATTTCATTCTCATAGCACTGTGGAGCATCCAGTTGGGACCTAATTTTTAGGTTTGTTTTGAGTTCAGTTCTAGGCAAGCTCTGCAGCTCCGAGCTGCAGTCCCCAGCTGCTTCATGACCTTACCTAGAAGGGTGTCAGATGTGCAGAGAATCCCCCAGTCCCAGCCTAAGACAGTCCCTCTCCCCTTTCAGAATGGCTAGAGGATCTCAAAAAGATACACAGTGTGGATCCATTTGATTGTATGTAGATGAGAAGGTTCAGTCATGCTGCTATATTTAATTTTTCTAATTGAGTTTTATGTTTTGGGGGGTTTTATTGCACCGGGGATCAAACTCAGGACTTTGTATTTATGAGGCAGGTGTCAGAACCACTGAACTAAATCCCCAGCCCTATTTTTCTAATTGTTAGAAAGCAAGTGGATTTGTCATCTTTACAGCATCAGATTTGCCAACAGTGAATTGAGCAGCTTGGCCTTGGTGTGGATTCCTCCTAACGCTTTCAAGAACAGAGGGTCCCACTGCTACCCAGGCCCTGGGGTCTTTGATCTTGGAGAGCCTGGCACAGGAGAAGCAGGGTGGTTGAGCATTTCCACCCAAAGCAGCGTGAGAAGAGCACACAGCCCCAGCTGCAAGCTGGTGGCTGATCCACACCAGATGGTGGCAGCTCTCCGTTCCTCACGGGGAGGATGGAAAACACGGAACACCTCACACAGTGAGCAAGCGTGACAGTGTGTAATGGCTAAGTCTTGGGAAGACCCCAGGCTCTTGTGGGCTTTTTTAAACAATGGAGTACTACTCTGTCATAAAGAAGGATGAGTTTGAGACATTTCTAAACGGATGTACCTTGTGACCATACTCTTTTTTTTTTTTTTTTGAGACAGGATTTTGCTTTGTAGTTCAGTCTGGCCCTGAGCTCACTATGTAGCCCAGGCAAACCTTGAACTCAGCAATCCTCCTGCCTCTGCCTCCTGAGTGCTGAGATGACAGATGTGAGCTACCACACCCAGCGCTGTGGTGTGTGGTTACTAGGGATTGAACTCAGGACCTTGCACTTGCAAGGTAGATGCCAGAACCACTGAGCTAAATCCCCGGCCCTCTGTGACCACACTCTTTTTTTTTCGCTTTTGAAACAGGGTCTTGCTTTGTAGTTCAGGCTGGCCCTGAGCTCACTATGGTGCCCAGGCAAGCCGCCGTGAACTCAGCAATCCTCCTGTCTCTGCCTCCCGAGTGCTGGGATTACAGGTGTGAGCCACCACATCCGGCATTGTGATATGCGGTGTTGATTGTTGGTGGGTGTGTCTCCACGCCCAGCATTCTATGTGGTTACCGGGGATCAAACTCAGGACCTTGCGCTTGCAAGGCAGGCGCCGGAACCACTGAGCTAACCCTCCGACCCTGTGACCACACTCTTAAGTGAAATAAATCAGATGGTTACAAGTGTGAAACAAATGGAAGCCTTGGCTTCACTCGCCGAGACTGTCGAGGCCATGCAGGCAGTGAAGACACTTCTGCTGCCTTCATAGTGAGCCAGGGCGGGCAGCAGGCAGAGTGGAGAGCCCCAGGTAGACAGCAGAAGTCTTCCCCACTCGGCGGGAGGTGGCTGGTCCCCGGCCTCCACAGGAGCAGAGCATGGCTGGGAGTGCTGGAGAGGCTGCAACAGTCCAGAGGGAGGGGATGATGTGGCCAGCGCTGGTGCAAAGCAGCCACTCTGGGAACATGGGGTCAAAGTGCCTCCCGCTGAGGGGTTTGGGGAGATGCAGAGAGGGCAAAGTTTGACCTGGGCCGGGAAAGTAAACTAGACCCTCCAAACAGGGGCGGGAATAGAGCTGACGGTGCTCAGCAGCAGGGCCAGGAGGACCCACAGAGTGGCTCCTGTCACCCCCATTTTACACTTTACCTGGTTGTGTCCCCGAGACTTCAGTCTGTCTGGAAGCAGCTGGTCCGTCACCGGGCTGCCCAGGAGTTGAAGGCCCGTTGGGTGACGGCTCTGTCTCTGTTGCAGCGCCATGGGCACCGTCGTGCTGGATGGACAGATCTATGTCTGTGGTGGCTACGATGGCAACACCTCCCTCAGCTCTGTGGAGACCTATTCGCCTGAGACGGACAAGTAAGGACTCGGCCTCAGGCCTGAGCTCACGCTGAGCACGGCCTGCTGGAGCCGCAGGCCTCACGGGTAGAGAGTGTCTTACCTTCCTGCCCCTGTAGCTCTTTGCACAGGGTAGCAGGTGTTTACCTACCCTGGGTTAGAGAATAAATGGTGAATGCAAGGTCCCAAGTTCGATCCCTGGTACCACATATCACAGAACTGGGCGTGGTGGCTCACACCTGTCATCCTAGCACTCGGGAGGCAGAGGTAGGAGGATTGCTGTGAGTTCAAGGCCAGCCTGGGCTGCCTAGTAAGCTCAAGGTCAGCGTGAACTACAAAGCGGGACCCTGTCTCAGAAACTAAAAAATAAAAAAGTAAAATAAAAAGAACAAAAAAATGTCTACATAGGAAGTTGGAAACATGAACAGTCTGTACCTTTGATATCAGTCAGTCCGTTTTTCTGGACATGCAGGCAAAAGGGGACAAGAAACAGATGAGCACCCTGTTCCCCAGCTGTAGGATTTGGAAAGAGAGGAACATGGTAAATGTCGATGTCTGTCTGTCCCACCCGCGCCCTCGCCTTTTCTTTTTTTTTTTTTGAGACAGGGTCTCACTTTGTAGTTCAGGCTGGCCCTGAGCTCACTGTGTAGCCCAGGCAAGCCTTCGAACTCAGCAGTCCTCCTGCCTCTGCCTCCCGAGTGCTGGGATGACAGGCGTGAGCCACCACGCCCAGCATCGCCTTTTCTTAATACAATTCAGCACGCAGAGGCTCAGGGACACTCTGCTGTAGAGAACCCTGCTTCACCTTGCATTTCAGATAATGCCGTCATGCAGGGTAGCTTTTGTAGAACACTCTTTGGAAACCCTGATAAGGTTAACCTGAATGTTTTACTTTGCTCTTTGATCCTCATCTTTGCAACTAAATAGAAGAAGCAGTTGAACGGCTCCTCGAGTAGTGCTGTTAACCCAGTACTCGGTCACTTAGCCCATGTCGGATGCGGTGGGCAGCATGCTAGGCGTCGGAGCCCCTGCGGTAACACCCATTGTCATGGGCCAGTGCCCGGTGATCACTCCGCCCCAGTGGGCTGGGCCCTGGGCTGGGGCAGGGGCAGAGTGGCAGGGCTGCCCTCCGAGGTGAGGCCCGTCGTGGGGGGAGAACAGGGAGAGGGGCTGGTGATGGCGGGCAGGAAAAAGAACCAGCCCAGACTTGGGGGGCCGCAAGACTGTGGTGGGGGAGGGAGAAGCAGCCTGGCATCCGTGGAGCTCAAGGCCCCATCACAAGACCAGAAGTTCGGGGAGGAGCAGCCATGGAGGGAGAAGTCATGTTTGAGAGGTCCCGCCTCTGGGTGCCCACGGGGACAGGCGGAGAGGACAGGCTGTGGTGGGAGCAGCTCCCAGCCCTGCCCAGCTGTGTGGAGCCCAGGGCACCTGCCACACCCCTCCCGTGTTGACTCTTCAAAGGTGGACAGTGGTGAACCCCATGAGCTCAAACCGCAGTGCCGCTGGCGTCACGATCTTCGAGGGCAGGATCTACGTGTCCGGCGGCCACGACGGCTTGCAGATCTTCAGCAGCGTGAGTCTGGGCAGGAGCTCCTCCCCCCTCGGGCCTGCCTTGTGCGGGACACAGCGCCGTCCAGTGAGGCGGAGGCTGCCGACTGCGGCCTCTGCGACTTGCTAGCTTCTGGGGAGGGAGGGCCCTTGCTGTCCGGAAACTCCGGCCACAGTGAGCTCGAGGCAGATCGCACACAGGTGCCCTTCTGGACAGTTTTTGAAATTGCATTTTGTTTGGTGAATAGTTTATTTGGAGTTTTTTTGGGTTTTTTTGGTACCAGGGATTGAACGCGACCTTGCACTTTGGAGGCAGGTGCTGGAACCATTGAGCTAAATCCTTGGCCTTGTTTTTTTGTTTTGTTTTTTGTTTTGCTTTAACAAGGTCCCGCTATGTAATCAGGCTGAACTCATAGGGACCCTCCTGCCTCGGTCTCTGGAGGCCCGGGATGACAGGTGTGTGCCTCCACGCCTGGGTGGAATTGCATGTTTAGGTTTTTGGCGTGGTCTCTGTCCAGGGCCGTGTGGTAGGGGCTCCCCAGCCGGTGCTATGGCAGGTCCACGAGATGGCGCTCTCGGCACAGCTCTGCCGCGCCCTAGCTGCACCTCCGCGGCCAGCCCTCTCCTGTCTCCTTGGGTGCACACGGGAGGCCTCACCCTGGTGACCTGGCTGCCCCGGTGTGTCAGCTGAGCCCCTCTCCCCCTCGCCCGGGCCGCCGCCAGCCTGATGCCCTGTGTCCAGCCCCTCCAGCCCCCCCCAGCTCTGGCTGACATCCGCACCCACACCTGTCCCCGCTGCAGGTGGAGCACTACAACCACCACACGGCCACCTGGCACCCGGCTGCCAACCTGCTCAACAAGCGCTGCCGGCACGGGGCCGCCTCACTGGGCAGCAAGATGTTCGTGTGCGGGGGCTACGACGGCTCCGGCTTCCTGAGCATCGCAGAGGCCTACAGCTCTGAGGCAGACCAGTGGTGCCTCATCACGCCCATGCACACGCGCCGTAGCCGGGTCTCCCTCGTGGCCAGCTGTGGGCGGCTCTATGCAGTGGGCGGCTATGACGGACAGTCCAACCTGAGCTCTGTGGAGATGTACGACCCCGAGACGGACCGCTGGACGTTCACGGCGCCCATGGCGTGCCATGAGGGAGGGGTCGGCGTGGGCTGCATCCCCCTCCTCACCATCTGAAGCCAGGGGTGGGCGCAGTGGGGTCGGGGTCTGGTGCAAACCTGGGCGCTTCCGTCTGGGCTGAGCCCTCCGGGAGAGGTGAGGACCAGAGGATGGGGTGAGAGGCGAGCTGGCCAGAGGTGCGGCCACTCCGGGTGCTGGCACCCTCCCTGCGCTGCCCTCGTGTGGCGAGGTCAGCAGGGTGCACGGCCCAGACCTGGGACCGAAGCCCTCAGGCTGCCAGCCAGAGCTGGAGCTGCCAAGCTGGTCCACGCAGACGCAGGCTCAGCCCGGCCCGGCCCCGCCCTCCACGGGGCCACTCTGCCATGGGGAGGGCACGAGGGCCCAGGCATGGCAGATCATGGGGTGCGGCTGGAGAGAAGGGGGGCACGCCTGAGCGTTCTTTCTGCCTGTGATGATGTGGTTGCCGCCAGCGGCGGCAGCAGCAGCAGCTTGGGTTATGGGGTGTGGAGGGGTCTCCCCTTGCCACTGAGTAAACGGGGAAGGCCCTAGACTCCCCCTTGTTTAATGTTGGGATTTTAGTAAGATTTTTCCATCCTGTCCAGGAGAAGCACAAGGGAAGAAAGGTACTTGAAAAAAAAATATTTTTTAAGTGAATTTCTTTTGCAGCCAGGATATATAAAGGACACTAAAAGCAAACACACGTTAAGTGAAAAAGCCATCAAACACGAGGAAGGCGGTGTCCGCTCCCACATCCGGATCCCGGGGTCTCCAGGCCTCTTGAAGCAGGTGGAACCCTGTGTGCCGGAACTGGGGCCCTCAGCTGGCCCTGCAGCAGGGTGCTTGCGGCTTAGCTCCACACCCACCCTCAGGCTCGGCTGGCCATCGAGTTACTGCCACTGTTAGGTGGGAGCTCCAGATGCCCATTACCTCTCCTGGCCACCACGGCGCCCGCTCAACCCCCGCTCCCACTTCATTCCTTCCTTTGGGACCAGCCGTCACTCCTGGATCCTGCTTCTCATTCTGATGCTCCTGGGCACGGTGCCCATCTGTACCTCCAGAACCAACAGGGTTCCTCCCACCAGCCTGGGCGAGGGTGGCCTGCTGACCGCTGCCCTTGCCGTCCACTGCCCTCCACTGCATTCGCCATTCCAGGGAGCTGACGTCCCACGAGCCCTTGGCTGCCTGACCAGCAAGGTGGACCCTGCTTTCAGGCAGATCTGGTTTTAGGGTCTAAAGAACTTAAGACTGAAAGAATCCTTTGCTGCTGTGAAGAATGGATTTTTTTTTTTTTTTTTTTTTTTTTTTTGCGGTACTGCAGGTTGAACTCGGGAAGAACGGATTTTATATTTCTTCCTCTAATCTTCACAAATGACCTCATGAAGAGACTCCATACTCCGTCCTCCTCCCTGGATGGGACCCTCATGTCACACTGCAGGGACCCAAAAAGGAAGACGTGTTCTGTGACTAGTGCACTGGCCAGTGGAGCTGTCCTTCAACTGCTGCTGCCAAAATCTGCTTTTATAAATTCTTCCAATAGAGGACATGGTTCCTTCTTGCTCAAGACCAGGCCAAGGTCCCACTCAGCACCTGGCTGGTTTCTCATGCTTTGCTGCCAGCCTGGAGTGGCTAGATACCCACTCAGGAAGGCACAGGGTGGGGGCTGGGGATTTAGCTCAGTGGTTCCAGCGTCGACCTGGCAAGTGCAAGGTCCTGAGTTCAGTCCCTGGTACCACATATCACAGTGCCAGGTGTGGTGGTTCACGCCTGTCATCCCAGCACTCAGAGGCGGAGGCAGGAGGATTGCTGAGTTTGAGGCTTGCCTAGGCTAAATAGTGAGCTCGGGGCCAGCCTGAACTACAAAGCGAGACCCTGTCTCAAAAAAAAAGCACAGGGTGGTACCAGGCATCACCCTTTCCCCCACCCCAGGCCCACTTGGGTCACCAGTGTGTGTGATCACACAGAGCCAGAGGGAAGGACCTTCTCACTTGCAGCTCAGGAGCTGGGCCTCTTACAAGCACTTGCAGATGATGTCTTTAGGTAAAGGCTCGGTGACCCGGGAGCCGAGTTTCCCCAGCTGCCCTGCGGTTTGCCTTCGGGGAGCTCCCAGGAGGCTGCTCCCTTCCGTGCCTGAGGCAGCGCCGAGGCCCTGACTTGTGAGGGGGCTCGTCAGCCGGCACCCGAGCGGGCATCGAGGGTCTTCAGGGCACAGCCCCTCCCTCGCCAGGCCGCTTTCCCGTGTCCTGCTGTGCCGTGGTGGCCTTCCTGGGTCCACTTCCACTGACCTGAGGCTGCCCTGAACCCGAGGCCAGCGTGTCCAAGGAGGATCCAGTCCAGACTTTGATCTGGGCTCTGAGCATAGCTCCCTGATCTGCATCTTCAGAAACATCCCAGCGAGCGTGCAGAGGCTCCTCATTATTGGATACACAGGCAGAGTGGGACGTGGCGTCCAAGGACACTGCGCTGCGGCCTCAGGGCTCAGCCTGGCTGAGCAGAGGGCGCCATGTCCACCATCCTTGTCACTTCGCCTCCTGGGGTGACACAGAGCTCTCTTCTGGAGCCACCCGAGGTCACAGCCACTGGGACCTGAAGACCATCCTCTTGACCTGACCACAACACGTAACTAAGTAGGAATCCCCTCCCCCATTTATTGTTTCACAAAAAATCTTTATTTATAGAATGCATGTCTTTTTTTTGTTTTGTACCGGGATCAAGCTCAAGCCCTTGTGCATCCAACATTGGCAAGGTACCACTTGAGCTAAATCCTCAGCCCTCGTTTGTTTTAAGAAACCAAAGAGAAGTAAATAAAATCACTCCTCATAGCTTTTGCCCCTTCCTATTTTTTTAATTAGAGCCAAATTATTTTTACTGTGATTCAGTGTGAAAATATATTGCACAAGCTGGGCAGGGTGGTACATGTTTGCAATCCCAGCACGCTGGGAGGCTGAGGCAGGAGGATCGCACATTGGAGCCCAGCCTGGGCAGTGTAGCAACTCAGACCCCATGTCAAATTTTAAAAGAGCTGGAGATGTGGCTGGCTCATTGCAGAGGCCCTAGATCAAATCTCCAGCACCATCCGTAGAGAGATGCATACAAATACACGGGGACGAGGAATATTCCTGGGAGAACAGCGGAAGCCGGAGACGTGCCCGGCACGATTCAGCGCGCTCGGAGTCCCCGGCCACCCGGGACAGGCCGCTCCTCCTCTTTTCTTGTGCGCCAGGCCAGATGTGCTTCAACTTCGGTACCCTTGGAAGTTGTTGGAAGTTTTTTTGAATCCTCATTTCCACATGAGTCCGTGTTTGCCATACACGATAATATATTCATTGCAGGAGGTTGGGACATGCACATAGCACATCTGAATTCTTTTTATACACCCCGGTCGTTGGTCCCTTTCTCCTCTGAGACATCTCTATTTTCTGGTTTTCTATTACCGATCTTTCATTTTGCTCTTTAACGTACTTACACTTTTAGTTTCTCACTATAAGAAACCGCACAATAGTTAATCTTATGTGTCTGGTTTATTTCACTTAACACTGGCCTCAGGATGCACCCATTTCCCTGCAAATCACTCTTGCTGGCAGAGTGGCGCTCCCTTGGGTCTAACTGCCTTGTTTTCTTTGTCCTTCACCTGTCGATGGAGGTGTAGGCCTCTAATTACTGGAAGTCTTTTAGGCTGCGGTGGACTCCCAGGTCTGTCCCCCAGAGATGGACCCACAGAGCACCTCGCCTGCCCCTGGACTTTCCCTCACTCTGGAGGATTTGTCTTGGTGGGGCCTACCTGCAGCCCTCTTGAAGGAATACCGATTTTACAGGTGGACAAACTAAGAAGAGAGCCAATCAAGCTATTCAGTGACAAAAAGCAAAGAAAAAAGGTGACAAATCATGACGCACTCATTCTCAGCAATAATAAAAACCACATAGCCAGGCGTGGTGGCTCACACCTGTAATCCCAGCACTTGGGAGGCAGAGGCAGGAGGGTTGCTGAGCTTGAGGCTTGCCTGGGCTACATAGTGAGCTCAGGGCCAGCCTGAACTACACAGCGAGACCCTGTCTTAAACAAAACAAAACGTAGATGGACCTCAAAACTGTGATGCTGGATGAAAGACCACACGTGGAAAGTACCCACTGGATGGTGCCAGAGAAGCAGCTCTAGTGACCGGAAGCAGGTCGTGGGCCTAAAGATGGAGGGCTGGTGGGGCAGGCTGGCCAAGGCGTGAGGAGACTGGCTGTGTGGCACTGTGACTTCCACAGGCATGTTTGCCAAGCCAGTGGACCTAGGCACCGCTGTGCAGGCTGGCGCCCGTCAGCTGCAGCCCCAGGTGTGCACACTGGTTCTGCTGTGACGCCTGCCTCCCCGGCCCTGCTGCCTCCTTCCCCAGGAGGGGCCTTTGTCACCACGGGGGCTCTGGGCTGCAGGGCGGGGCGGCTTGGAGACCCTGAAACATCAAGAGAAGTGTCTGTGTCCAGGGACGAAGCAGGACCCCGAGGTTCCCGTCCCCCTCCCTGAGTGAGACTCCGCCTCACTCTCTTCTCCCGGATTTCCTGCTAGTCCTCCCGCTGTGTCCGGAGCCACGCAGTGACTCATCTTCTTTTCTGGCTGTTCTCGCACATTCTCTGCGTGTACCTGCCAAACCTCTGCTTTTTTTCTTCCAGCCCTGAAGATTGAACTCAGGGCCTTTGTTCTGAGCTGCATCCTCAGCCCTTTGCTAATTTTTTATTTGAGATATGGTCTCACTAAGTTGCTGAGTTGCCCAGGCGATCCTCCTGCCTCAGCCTCCTGAGTGTGCCACCACACTGGGATAGAATTTTGTGGTTTTTACATCCTTGCTACTGTGTGTGGTCCCTGGACCAGCAGCAGCAGCTTGGGCAGCAGGGCCTGGAGGCTGGTCCTGCGTGGAGAGGCCTCCCACCCCGTGTACTGTGGTGCTGACCAACACAGTTGGCTGCTGAGCTTCCTGGGAGATGTCCCTCAGCCGGCCCCCAGCTGTCCAGCTCGGAAGCCTCAGCCTGGTGACCCCAGAGGACCCGGAGGAGATGCAGGCCCGGCCTGTGGGCTGAAGCCCATAGAGGACCGGAAGTGACCTTTTGTGTCTGACCTTTACTTCCTGCCGTGGGAAGGAGGCTGAGGACCTCTGCTCACCCTGCTCAGTCCACGGAGCAGCCCTTTCCTGACTTTACCCTACAGTGGGTGCCCTCGGACTCGGGAGGGAAGGGGCTGGAGCTGGAGCTAGAGGCTGCCGAACCAACTTCCTTGATTCTGTCACCAAAAGCCATGGATGGTGCAGCTTGCAAAGCAAAGGGACTGTGGGAAGTGACACTCGGACAGGGACGCTGTTCTCACGCATGCGCAGAGACCCTTCCCCCCAGTGCTGATGCTAAAAAGCCCACACCCTCGGGGCTCCGCGCCGCAGCCCCGGGCACAGGAGTTTCCACTTGGTCATTGGTAAAAACCACAGGGTCTGCCCGTGCGTGTGCCGGGTGTGGCCCCGGCCAGTCTGGGGCCATCAGAGACCTGGACGGAAGCTTTGCTGTCCTCCCGCCCCACCCCCATGGGGTGTGAAGAGGGTGAGGAGCCAAGGACAGCACTCGGGCTTGGGGACAGGCCCGGGTGTGGGACACGCCCTGCACGTCCACCACGCGGGCTCTGGAGGCCTCGTGATTTGCGAGGTGGGTCCTGCGGTCAGGCTGGGGTGTAGAGGGGCTAAGAGCGGCTGAGGGGGCTGAGACGGGCCAGGCCGCCACCCCATCCTTAGCTCCCTTCTGCGGTGCCCCCATCCGGGCCCTGCCCCATTCACTGGTCTCTCGGTCCTACATCCGGCCTCTCGCTCTCTATTCACACGCTCGGTCCTGTGCTGCAGAGACATTTTATTGAACCCTCCTGTGGTTCTTGAGAGGATTCTGGACGTGGGAAGGGGCGTCTGGTTGTCACAGTGACTGGGCAGAGGGCAGAGGGGCTCAGGCCCTGTGAGTGGACACAGCAGCAGGCCACGCAGCGTGAGGGCCAAGTGAGGGGACAGGAAGGACCGCTCTGCTGGGGAAGCCAGGGGCATCTGGGGTGGCAACTTTCTAGCCGAGCCTTGTGGGAGAAACAGACTCTCAGACCCCAGAGGGGCAGGCCGGCCAGGCAGGGGGGAGCAGGTGTGCCAGGGTGGGCTCCAGTTGGGGTCGTTCCTCAGGGGTCCCTGGGCTGGGCAGGATGCAGGCTCCTCGCCCTAGAAGTTGCTCAGGATGTTGGAGATGATGTCATACTTGGCCTCCTCATACAGGTTCCTGATATGAGGCGGCACCTGGGAGCTTTGGGCTTCCTCACCGGCCTCTGCGGCTGCAGCGGCCTCGGCTTCCTCACCGGCCTCGGCAGCCTCTGCGGCCTCGGCTTCCTCACCGGCCTCGGCAGCCTCTGCGGCCTCGGCTTCCTCACCGGCCTCTGCGGCTGCAGCAGCCTCGGCTTCCTCACCAACCGAAGCAGCCTCAGCAGAGGGTCTCAGCCTGGGGCCCTACAGGGCGATGCTCAGTAGTCAGCCGCCGCCATGGCCCCAGGCCGCTGTCCCTCCACCCACTCCACCCTGCAGGGCACAGAAAGGGCCCCGGCTCACCTCCCGCAGGAGCTCACAGTCCTGGCTGCAGCTGAGTGTCAGGCTTGAGGGCCGCAGCCTGGAGAACAGGCCTGTGCAGACGCGCTCCTCCTGCGGGGAGAGGGACAGGAGCTCGGTGGCAGCCACCCGCATCCCTGGCACCGCGGCCTCAGACCCGAGGTGTGAACCAGGACCCTACGTTTCCTACTTTTCTGATTGGGGTGTGCCTGGTTGAAATCCAGGGTGCTGAGCTACACCCTCAGCCCTTTTTTTATTTGTTATTCTTTAAGTATTTTGTTTTATTTGCAGTGCTAGGAAGGGAGCCCAGGGCCTCAGACTTGCTAGGCAAGTGCTGAACCATGGAGCTCATGCCTAGATCTTTTCTTTTCTTTTCTTTTTTTTTTTTTTTTGAGACACGCCTTGCTTTGTAGTTCAGGCTGGCCCTGAGCTCACTATGGAGCCCAGGCAAGCCTCGAACTCAGCAATCCTCCTGCCTCTGCCTTTTGAGTGCTGAGATGACAGACGTGAGCCAGCACACCCAGCATTATGATATGTGGTTACTGGGGATCAAACTCGGGACATTGCGTTTGTGAGGCAGACTCCAGAACCACAGAGCTAAATCCCCAGCTCCCTCACTCCTTTTAAAGAAGGAGCCTGGGGGCCGGAGATTTAGCTCAGTGGTTCCGGTGCCTGCCTCGCAAGCACAAGGTCCTGAGTTCGATCCCGGTAACCACATACAATGCTGGGCGTGGTGACTCATGCCCACCAGCAATCCACATACCACAGTGCCGGGCGTGGTGGCTCACGCCTGTCATCCTAGCACTCGGGAGGCAGAGACAGGAGTATTGCTGAGTTCGCGGCGGCTTGCCTGGGCTACATAGTGAGCTCAGGGCCAGCCTGAACTACGAAGTGAGACTCTGTCTCAAAAAAAAGAAGGAGCCTGGCTAAACTTCTGAAGCTGGGTTTGAACTTTCAGCCTGCCTCAGCCTCCCAGACAGCTCGGATCACAGGCACTGGCCACTGTGCTGATTTTTTTTTTTTTTTTT
>PVIC010024223.1:0-26352 GCA_004025085.1 Thryonomys swinderianus | reverse complement strand
GTAGAGGAAGTGACCGTCTTTGCCTCTTTTGATCAGTCTGGACCTTTTTTTTCCCCCAGGTTCTTGTCTCATGGAGTACTGTTTACTATCCTTTGGCTATGAATTTCTCTTTGAATTAAACATCTTTCTTATAAGCAGCACACTGTTAACTGATTTCTTGGCCCATTGTGCCAGTCTTTTTTTTTGTTGGTGAATTGAGAGCATTTACCTTGATGCTTATAACTGATTTGCACAGACTTATCCTGTTCATGTGATTTTCCTGTTACTGGTTCCCTTTTTTTCCCCAACTGTTTATTTCCTTGCCTGGTAGATTAATTCTGTTGGGGTCCATGGAGTTGTAGTCTTCATTACTGCTTTTTAGAATGTCCTTCAAAATACTTTGGAGTACTGGTTTAGTGCTTTTCTTCAGGTGTTGTCATGGAAGTATATTTCTTCATCAATTTTGAAAGATACTTTTGTGGGATACCTCCATCTAGGTTAAAGGTGGTTTTGCTTGAGGGCTTGAAATATTTCACTCCAAGTTTTCCTTAAGGATTTGTATTGAGAAGTCTGCTGTGATTCTGATGGACTTGCTTTTATAAGTGATTTGTTTGTTCTACAATAGCTTGTAACACTTTGTTATTGTGTTGAATTCCTGGAATCTTGATGATTACATGCCTTTTGGTAGATTTTTTTTTATCATGGCTAATTGGAGTTCTATATAGCTTGCTTATCTGTATATCAAATTCTTTTTCCTACTTGGGAAGTTTTCTGCCATTCCCTTTGAGAACAGGTTATGTAATTTGTGGTATCTCCTGCTTTTTAATCAAGTTTAATCCTTCAACTTATGTTACTCTTCTTTGCATCATGTAGCAGCTGTTGGATTCTGTGGTCCCTTGATATTTTAAAGAAATCTTTCTTTACACAATCACTAACCTCAATCTTGACTTACATATCTGGTATTGTCTTCACATTGGTTCATTCTGTCCATATAATTTCAATAAATATTTTTATGGTGGGGAACTGGGGATGTAACTCAGGACCTTGTGTTTGCAAGGAAGGCACAGTGCCACTAATCTACATCTCTTGCCCTCAGTAGAATTTTTAATCTCCTGGATAGCTCATTGAATCTGTTTCATGAGGTCCATTTCTTTCCTATGTTGGACATTCATGGTTCCCATCATTTTCCTACGCTCTTTTTTCTTCGTTTATCTTTTATCTATTCTGAATTCATATATATGCCTTTCACTATGGTCATCAACTCTGAAATTAGCTGTTAAATTACTTGATATTTTTCTAGAGCCTCATTTATATGCTTTGTTACTTTCACTATTACCACTTCAAATTTGGAGTCCAGGTAGGTGCCTTTTAAATTGTTACACTTCATTGAGCCTGGGTTTGCCTTTGGTGAGCTGAAAGTCTAGAGTTGCACCTTTCTTCTGTGTCTTCTCATTTAAAAAGAAATCAATTCCTGTTGGATGCTTATAAATTGTTTATGGCAGGTATCTTTATTGTCCCTATTGAGATCCATTAGGGAATGACTATTTGTAAGTGATGTCTTTCACATGTTGTTGGCTTTTTGGTTTTGAATTTCTTGCAAGACCCTACCTCTCCCACTTACTGGAGATGAGAAACTGCTGCCTATTTGGTATGCCCCCTGGTTCTTTGGCACTGAGTTATCATATTGTTTATGATCCTAGTTAATCTCTGTGCTGGCATACCAAGAAAAACAATTGATTAGAACAATTATGTCACCTTGGCTAAGGTAGTATAGTCAGTAACAACAGTAGCATCAAATACACCCTAGATAATGACAAACTGTGGTTAATTAGTAATGCCATCTTTAACCATATGAACATGATTTATACTTAACCCAATACAAAACAAGTAAGAAAATTATATACAGTAAATATCCCCTCAATATGGCAATTTATACCCTGGGGAGAATATTTAAAAGGGGTGACAGAAAAAAATAGAGAAACAGAAGAGAAAGGATCAGAAGCAAGGCTAGAGTACAGAGGAAGATTACACAAGCTTTGGAACTAGTGAAGAAGACAGGAAAGAAAGAAGAAACAAGAACAGAAGAAAATAACAAGTGAACTAGAAATAACATTCACATTCATTTGAGATTTTTTTTTTTTTTTGAGACAGGCTCTTGTCTTGTAGTTCAAACTAGCCCTGAGCTCATTATGTAGCCCAGGCAAGTCTTGAACTCAGCAATCCTCTTGCCTCTGCCTCCTGAGTGCTGGGATTACAGGCATGAGGCACCACACCCGGCATTGTGGTGTGTGGTACTGGCTGCTGGTGGGTGTGAATTACCATGCCTGCTACTATTTTATGTGGATACTGGGGATCAAACCAGGGACCTTGCGCCTGCTTGGCAGGCTCCAGAACCACTGAGCTAAATCTCCAGCCCAACATTTAAATTCACTTAAAAACAAGATCAATAAAAAAAGAAAAATATAAAAAAAATAAAGAAAAGAGGAAAAAAAAAGTCTGCTTCAGGATGTGTTTCTTCTGTCACTGGCAGACACAAGGAACAGACAGAGCCCAGATATGTGTTGACTGTTCCTAGCAAGCAAGGCGAATCATGAATCATGGTGGTGGTGGGTAAACCTAGTAAATTTGTGCCTTTAGTACTACTGAAGTTCAGGCTGCTTCTGGTTCCTGGCTGTGAGGTTGGAACGAGAGCTGTTCAGCCTGTAATAACCTGAGTGTCTCCTCCTGCCTTGAACTTGGTCCCTGACTTACCAATTTGACCTCACCTTCACACTGGGAACTGCTAGATGGAGCCAACCTACAGCTCCTTTGAGTTAAGTTCCTCCAGAATGGTGACCAGCCAATCACTCTTTCCTGGTGATGTCTGAACCCAATTAACTCACAAGCCGCTGCAGTCCATAGCATCGAGTGCTCTGTTCCATTGGTGCATTTTCCACAGTGACTTCTGGGGTTGCTTGTAGTCACTTTGTATCTGCATGTTCAAGCTGCCTCTCCTGTGCTGCATGTCAGGTCTCAGGGAGAAAGTATCACCTGTGACCTCCCTCTTCTGTACAGTGTTTCCTCTTTGCTCTCTATGGGCTCCAATTCTTGCTTCAATTTTTTTCTGAGTCCCTAGGGCTCACCACCTTCATCTATTCCTCATGCTGCTATTTCAGCCTCTGGATTCCCAATATTGCAGAGGCTGTTTCTCAACTGTTCATCATTCTGCCATATCTTCCCATAAGTCCTCAGGGCTGACTTTTTTTTTTTTTTGGAGACAGGGTCTCACTTTGTAGTTCAGGCTGGCCCTGGGCTCACTACGTAGCCTAGGCAAGCCTTGAACTCAGCAATCCTCCTGTCTCTGCCTCCCAAGTGCTGGGATTACAGGTGTGAGCCACCACGCCCAGCTAGGGCTGACATTTTTTATCTCTACTTTTCAAGGCTGATTATTTTCTGGTTTAGGTCTTCTTTGTGGGGAACTACTGTATGTTTCCCAGTTTTACCTAATTTTTCTTCCAATAAATAAGGTGTTTAACATTTAGCTCTTTCATCCTTTTTGATTTTAGTTTAGTACCTAGTGAGCCATATGAGTCTAGACTCATCTTCTCCATGTGGATATCCAATTTTCCCAACATTATTTCAAAAATAATTTTTAAGTTTATTTTAAAAACTAGTACATATTTGTCACACATAATGATCACATTCATCATAGGGAATTTGTACCTGCATATATATACCTTAATTCTTTTCCCCCCCATCTCCCTCCACTCCCTTCAACCCTTTATCCCCTCCTTGTTTACATAAGCTTTGTTTCAATATTTTTCTTTCCACTGTTTGTTTTTTTTTCCTTTCCTTCCCTTTCCCCTCCTGGTACCTCGATCCCCTTCCCCTCTGAACATGTTCTTCCTACTTCCCAATACTTGTCCTCCATTATGCTTATTTGCCCTTTGGATTTCTCATATAAAAGAGAAACAATGTGACACTTAAACTTGTGTGTCTGATTTACTTTACTTAAGATTATGGTCTCAAGGCAAATCCATTTACCTACAAATGACTAGTTTGTCCTTCTTTATAGCAGAATAGTGCTCCACTGTATAAATACCATATTTTGTCTATTCATCTATTAAAGAGCACATGGACTGTTTCCAGAATTTGCCTATTATAAATCATTCTGCTATAAACATGGGTATTTATTTGCCACAGTATGTTGCTTTTATTTTTTTAAGAGATAGAGAATCACTTTGTAGTTCAAGCCGGCCCTGAGCTCACTATGTAGCCCAGGCAAGCCTCAAATTCAGCAATCCTCCTGCCTCTGCCTCCCAAGTGCTGGGATTACAGGCATGAGCCACCATGCCCGGCATTGTGGTATGTGGTACTGATTGCTTGTAGGCATGAGGCACCATACCTGGTACTGTATGTGGTTACTGGGATCAAACTCAGGACCCTGCACTTGCTAAGCAGGTGCTGAAACCACTGAGCTAAATTTCTGGCTCTATAGTATGTTGCTTTTAACTCTTTCAGGAAAATACCTGTAATAGGATAGTTGAGGCAAATGCATCCTCTAGTTTTTTGAAGAATCTCCAAGGTGGTCACATCACATCAACTTACATTCCATCATCATTTAATTCTGGTGTATAGCTTTGGCTCCTTTGTCAAAAATCAAATAATTTTCCGTGGCTGTGGTTTTTGCTGTTCTACTGATCCACATTCCTGTTTTGTGCCAGTACCCTGCTGTTTTAATTACTACAGCTTTATAGTATAACTTCAAGTCTGGAGCTATGATGCCACCTGTTTTGCTTTTGTTACCCATGATTGCTTTTCTTTTCTGATTCTATATAAATTTTTAGCATTGTTTTCTCTATCTTTGTGAGAAATGACATTTGTATTCTAATTGGGATTGTATTAAATCTATGTCAGTTTTGGGAGTATGTCATCTTGATTATGTTAGTTCTAACCTATCCAGAAAGAGGGGTATATTTTTCTATTTTGTGATGTCCTCCTTCATTTTTTTTTTTAGCCTATTTTTCAGTGTAGAAGTATTTCACTTCCTTAGATTAACATCTAAGAATTTAATTTTTTAATGGTATTGTGAGTGGCATTGTTTTCCTAGTTGCGTGTTTAGTTACTTATTAACGTATAAGAATACAATTGATTTTTGTGCAGGTATTTTATATCTTGCTACATCGTTGATTGGGATATCAATTCTAGGAGTCTTTTGGTAGAATCTTTTTGGTCTTGTAAGTAAAGAATCACATCATCTCCAAATAATGATACTTTTACTTTATTCCTTCCTACAGATAGCCCTTTATTTCATTTTCTTTCTTGATTGCTCTGGCTAATTGTTATACCTTGTGACTAGATGACCAGTGTGACTTTTCACACTGGTCATTTTTTCTAACCATACTTTCAATCATGATTTCCTGGGTTTTTGTTTGGAACTTTCTTACGGACTCCCATGATTTTCTATACTGGGCATTTGCGTTTTGCATCTCTTTAATCCACTAGCTGTTTACTAGCATCTTCTCTAGACTCATAGATCCTTTGTTTCATTTTGGTCATTACGTAATCAGTTACATCTCATTTAAATGCACCAAGCACCTTACAAAACTGTTTTACCTCCACTGGTACCTTTTTAGTCCTATCTACTCTGTAGCTTATGATTTCCTCCTCTAGGTCCCCCCTACTATACCAATTTTGGGAGACTTGGGAATTTTGGAAAACATTGTGTTAGCTTGTCTGTTCATGTTTTTGTTTTCTGTTTGCTTTTTGTGCTGGAGTTTGCAAATTCTTTGGCCCAGTGCCTTGTTCTTCAGGAGAGAGCCACAGTATGTTTAAAACCACCCAGGGCCAGGAATTTAGCTCAGTGGTTCTAACCCCCACCTCAAATACCATCCAAGCAATCCAGGCATTAGCATAAAGAAAAAACTAACTGCTGGCCATCACTATATTACCTTGTCTATGATAGTAAATTCAGCAACAACAATGGCATGAAATATCAAATAAATGTTGACAAACCCTAGGAACCACTCATCGACAGCCTTTCATCAAAACAGAGGACTCTGACTTTACTGAAGACAAGTAGTCCCTATCCCCTTATACCAACCTATAGCTATTCAGAGCACTGATTTTTGCTAGATGTTGACAGCAGTGTCAGAGCTCAGATGTACCTCTAGGCTAAATGCCTTTAAGATCAACCCTTCTGATGATTACTCTTACCAAACCTGCCTCCCACTATACAGATCCCCATGCCTGCCCAATAGAGACTGAGCTTTGTATAAATTGTTTTTGTTTACAACAAAATAAAGTGGGTTTTTTAGTCTATTTTGTCTGATAGTAAAAGCTCCTTTCTGGTTGTTTGCATGGAATGTTTTCCTTACCCTTTTACTACAATCTACATGAATTTGAATTCAATGTACTGTCTTTCATAGACAGTAAGGTGTTTATATTAAACTTCTAAATCCATCCTGCCAGTCTCTCATTTAAATAGCAGCTTTCCTTGAGGCACATTCAAAAAGATCAAGGGCTCTCAAAATGAACTCTGAAAATCACTAGTTTAAATATATGTAGGAAACTGCTTATGAAAGAAACAACCTGATTTTATTTCTGAGCTCTGCTAGCAGTCTGCCATGAGACCTAGAATGGTTTTTCAGCATACACACACACACACACACACACACACACCCCTAAAACAGAAAATGCCATCATTTCAAGCCATTTGAAGCTGAGACACTCAAAATATTAGAGACTCTCCTCCATCTTCAGCTACTCCTGCTGCATTAGTGCGACTCACATGTAGAAGACACTGGCAGCAGTGGTGCAAGCCCACCTGTAAAAGGCACAGCTGGCCACCTACCCAGAACTCAGTTTTTTCTCTGATGGCCTGATTTGGTTTCTCCTCTTTGCCCTTTCCTGTCAGTCAAATCAACTGATGTATTAAGGTAAACTCATTCTCCTTTCCAGGAATTGATTTAGAGGGATGAAAATATTAGCTAGTCTGGGCCAATGAATTATGAAGGAATGATAGAAAAGGATTTTACTCTTAAAGAAGCATAAAGAAGTGAAGCTTTCTGTGAAGGTGCTTTCATAATGCCTGGAAACACAGCCAGTATCCTGAAATAATAGGAGTCATTTTCAGGAGAGTGTGATAATGACAAAGAACAGAAAGGAAGGGTTCTAGTCCTCTGTAACATCTCTCAGGTCTTGAGTTCCACCTAGAAAACCTATCCATCTCTGCACTTACTTTAAGGAACAAATCTCCATGGTGTATCCCTATAGTCCCAGTACTCAGGAAGCTGAGCCAGAAGGATCACTGTGAGTTCAAAGCCAGCCTGAACTACATAGTGAGCCCTGTCTCTAAAACAAACAAACAAAAAAGAAATATCCATATAAAGGTAGTCTATATTAGGTTTCCTATTTCAACCAAAAAATTTTACAGCAGTTTTATTTTTTCTCAATAGGATCAAATCAATAAGCTTAACTTTTATATTTTAACATTTTATTCAAAAGTTATTTTTAACATCTGTAAAACATCAACCCATTATTACTTAACATTATAAAACTTCAAGTGGTAGAAGAAACAAAAAATATGTAATGAGATTGACTGATTATAATTCAACCATACAGTTACAGGAGAACTAAAAAACCCACCTTCACCAAAAAACCAACCAACCAACCTATCTGGTATATTTATGTTTTATTTTCCTTTAGGCGATAGTTCTTGAAAAACAACATTTTCAAAGAGGCAGCCCTTACAAACAGAGATAATCTTTCAAAAAATAAAATCCAGTATCTGGATTCTCAGGATTCACAAGCCAACTAGAAATGTCTGGTTGTCAGATTGTGTTCACAATCACACTCAAGTTGCTTCATACCACAAGGGATGATAACTAACATCAGTAGGAAAATCCCAATTCCAAGGGTTACTGAAGACTACCATTGTCTTATTGCTGAATTGTATATAATGTTTGTTCTTTGGCAATTTTATCAATTAACACCATAGGATAATTATGAGGATTTGGATTAGTATTTCAAAATTTCATTATTATTAGTTAAATGTAACTTAGATGCTAGAATAGGAAAGTCCCCAAACATGCCTAATATAATGACCAAGAAAAGATCTGCTAAAAAAAATTTATCACTACTAAAAGCCTTTCAGTTGTATGTACAAATATACAATTTAACTGTACTTTATCAAGTGAAAATATTATACTATTAGCTCCAATTCCCCATTAGATCTCCTATGATAAATGACAAAAAAATAAATGTTGAAACATTGGGCTATTTGTCAATCTTTCTGGCAGGTTGTTTCATACAAATTGAAAATGACCTAAAATTAGCCAGAATTTCATATGAATTCTTACTATATCTCAAAACTTATACTTTAAAATATTAATTTTTACTGCTCCATGAATTAAACTATTTTGGTAGCTTAGCAAAAACAAGAAATTTAACCAGGAAGTTCAAGCCCAAAAGTTTAAGAAATCTTTTCTGTATGTAACAAAATCACCAACTTCAATGGCTTCCACTAAAATTTATCACCACTCCAAAACTCACACAAAGTAAATTTAAAATAGGTATGACAGAAAGTGCAATCTGAGGCATATTCGCAACACAACAAATAATAAAAGTTAGCAAAAGATTCAACTATGCAAGCCATCATATGTAAATACTCATGAATAAAAAATTATTCATTTGGATCATTTTATGTACAGCTTGTTTACAATTTTTTTTAAATGGTACCAGAGATTGAACTCAGGCTATTATGCTCCCAAGATAGGTGTGGTACCACTTGAGCTAAGTCCCCAGCCCCTTGTATATAATTTGAAACAAGTACAACTGAAAACATTTCTAGGTGAAAACCACAATAAAATCAAATGAAACACTAAGTAACAGTCTTACAAACTGGTATCTCTCAAGAATTTTTAACAGAATAGCTAAGTGATATTATTCTAAGAAATGCCCTCTTCCTGATCAATCATTTCTGTTTTAACAGAAAACACATCCGCCAGCATATGTTTTGGAATCTCTGACCCCCGAACTTTCAGGGCATAACAAGCATTCTCCACTTTGGCCAGGCTCTGTTTCAAAGTGTACAGCTTCTTTGAAACCTCATAAGGCCCGGTGTTGCCAATGAATGAGAAACCATCATAAACCTGCCGTAAAAACTGGCTGACCTCAAAGGGGGTATCAATATCCCCATTCCCGACACTGTTAATACACATCCGCATCAATTCTCCAGTTAAATCGGCCACTCCCAGAAGGTAATCAACAGGTGTTACTTTCAGGCTCCATGTAACCAGCTGCTTATCCTGTGCATCAGAGGAGGGCTGGTGTAAAACAAAAGCCAAACAACACAAAAGAAGACACACTGTAAAAAAGTGAATGCAGTAGGTATCACATTATAAAAGTACAGAATCAAGAGCAGGTCAATATTCTGCTCAAAGTAAAACAATCTATTTTGCTTAGAAACTCTCAGTGATGTTTTAAGAGAAACTGGTTCATGTCCTGGGTAGGTAGTTGAAGCAGATGATAGAATATATTTTGACTACTACTACCATAAAACTATTTCCGACTTCACGTAACAAGCTGAAAACATTCTTAAACAAAGCCTAATGATTGCGGTATAACAACTGCTATCAAAATGACAACTATCAAGCCCTCCCAAATTTGTGATCCATTTATGTCTTCCTATGCCATTTAGTCCCTCTCTGGCCACCCTTCCTTCCCTACTCAGCACTGACCATCACAATTTATTACTCTCCCTACTACATCCTCAATCCCCCAAGAATCCTCTACTCTCCCCTGTACTTGCCTACAAAAACAGAACCTTGTCTGGTGTGGTGGCCCACACCTATAATCCCAGCACTTACAAATCAAAGCAAGAGGCTCTCTGAGAATGCAAGCCCAATCTGGACTACATAGTGAATGCAAATCTAGGTAGAATATATAGCAAGACCCTGCCTCAAAACAAACTACCCAGAATCTTCAGTGAATACTGAAATTAACTTATTAGTCCTTTATTTAGGTGACAGTACCACCAGGTTAAGCATATGTTAAGGACAATAAGGAATTTCCACAACTATGTGGAAGTTGCACTGAAGCAAATTATTTATGAATCCTTTAAATTAGTCTTTAGTGGTTTTCTTTACAGCCTCTTCAACCACTATTCCAAAACATCACCATTCTCCTCAGGCTTTCTGTATTCAATTCCAAACCTGTTCAGTGTCAGTAGATAATCTTGCCTAATTTCTTAGACCCAGTCATTTGCCAGACCATCTGACACAATCTCTCAAATGTCCCTCCCCAAAAGAACCAGAAGTATACCTACATCTATCTTTTCTACCACCCAGACCTAGATGAGACGTCTCTCTTCTTGTTTGAGGTTAACTCTTCCAAATGACCTTAACCCATCTTCCACCCCTTCCAGGACCTTGCTTCCTTAGTTATACGCCTTTGGGCAAATTATTTCATCTCTCTAAACTTCAGTTTCCTCATCTATAAAATTAGATACCAGTACCTGCATCCACGTTTATTTATGGGTTAAAAGAGATACAATTACCAAATTCTTGGCACTCTCCACGACAAGTACACACTCATTAAACATTAGCTACTGTCCATATCATGTAACTCTTATCTCTCCACATTAGTTTCTCTGTGTTCCCTGGGCTCCCTTCAAGGAGAGGAGATGCCTAAATTGTTATAAGCCATAGACTTAGCTAGGTGAAGCAACCGTTAGATCCAAGGATATCTTAGGCAGCTAATACTGCAAGGTGTGCAAGTAAGAATTATGTGATATCTTTGAAGATGAGGAGTTATAAAGGTTGAAACTAAGAGGGCTAGGGATTTAGCTCAAGTAGTACCACACCAATCTTGGACACATAAGGGCCCGAGTTTGATCCCTGGTACCACAAAAAAAAAAAAAAAAAAAAAGGTTGAAACTAAGAAAACAGGGCAGAATGTCATAATATGGAATTTGAACTCTACTTCTTAGTAATGAAAAGTTAAGTAAGAAAATGGTGGGCTGGGGATTTAGCTCAGTAGCTTCAGCATCTGCCTGGCATGCCCAAGGTCCCAAGTTCGATCCCCGGTACCACATACCACAATGCCAGATGTGGTGGCTCATGCCTGTAATCCCAGCACTCAGGGGAGAGGCAAGAGGACTGCCAAGAGTTTGAGGCCAGCCTGAACTATAAAGTGAGACCCTGTCTCAAAAACTAAAATAAAGAAAAGAAAAGCCAGATTTTGGTGGTATTAATATCACTGGTTTCTGTGAATCCAATACATGAATCTTAACATTGCTTGAATCACAAGTTCAAGGCCAGTCTGGGCTACATAGGCTTCAATATCTGGTCCAGTGCCTTCATCAAGAGAAGAGGAAGTGAGGTCCAAAAACCAGCACAGGCTAAGATAGCTGCTAAAAAGCAACAATGTGTGGGTATCCAAAGCCTGCTTCTCAATCATTCTGACACTTTTAAATTGTAATCACCAGCCTGCTGTGTTTTGTTTCTATTAATTATCAGAGAATTAGCATTTTTCAGAAAATGTAGACTATGATTAGCAACAGGTTAGGAGAGGTGAATTTTGTGGGTAATTTATAAAAACAAACTTGAATTAATCAAGTATTTACATTTGTTGTCATACTTGAAAGAGTTCCAATACAAGTTTTTAAGGAACCATGTGGGAAAATTAACATTTCAACTAATAAATTGTGAAAGAAATAAATTACCTGAATTATTAGTAAAGAAAAGAGCCAGGTATGGTGGTGTACAACTGTAAGCTTAGCACTTGAGAAACTGAGGCAACTAACAAGTTTGAGGTCAGTTTAGACTACATATGTTCAAGGCCAGCCTCAACTACACAGTGAGACCCTATCTCAAAAAAGAAAGAAAGAAAGAGAGACAGAGAGAGGGGAAGAGAGAGAAGGAGGGAGGGAAGGAGGAAGGGAGGGAAGAAAAGAGGGAAGGAGGAAAGGAAGGAAGAAGGGAGGGAAGGAGGCAAGAGGGGAGGAGAAAGAAAGAAAAAAGTAAGAAAGAGAAAGGGAAGGAGAGAGGGAGGGTGGTATGGAGGGAGGGAGGGAAGGAGGGAGATGAAGGAAGGAATAAAAGGGAGGGAGGAAGGAAAGGAAAAAAAGGAATAAATTTACTTAAACTATAGTTTTTCAAGATGGGCAGTGAAGTTTTTAAAGTGAAACATCATGACACTTTAAATTCACTGTTTAGCCAAAAAGACTAAAGTACATCAAAATGTTTAACAATTACTAAATCCCATGGTAGGTTAATAGGCATTCACTGTGAATTTTTTCATAATAAAAAATTTTAAGATAGCCAGGTATGGTGGCTCACACTTGTAATCCCAGCACTCAGTAGGCAGAGGCAGGAGGATTGCCAAGAGCTCGAGGTTAGCCTGGGCTACACAGTTAGTTCAGGACCAGTCTGAACTACAAAGTGAGATCCTATCTCAAAAATACTAAGAAAAGGGCTGGAGGGTTAGCTCAGTGGTTCTGGCGCCTGCCTCGCAAGCGTAAGGACCTGAGTTCGATCCCCGGTTACCACATATAATGCTGGGCGTGGTGGCTCACGCCTGTAATCCCAGCACTTGGGAGGCAGAGACAGGAGGGATTGCTGAGTTCGCGGCGGCTTGCCTGGGCACCATAGTGAGCTCAGGGCCAGCCTGAACTACAAAGCAAGACCCTGTCTCCAAAAAGCAAAAAAAAAAAAGTTATATTTAGTAGTTTTGACAATAGTCTCAATAGGTAAGTCAGAGTAAACAAAGTACCTTTTTTCCCCCTTTCTAAATCCCAACAATTTCAGCACCAAGAATCTTTAGTTCTAAGAAGAATAATTATTTATGAATGTGCTCTGAACAATCTGAAAGGGCAAGGGATTTAGCTCAGTGGTTCCAGTGCCTGCCTTGTAGGCACAAGGTCTCAAATTCAATCCCTAGTAACAAAAAATAAGTTAATTAATTAAATAGAACAATTTCTAAAAACTTCTATGAATATCAAAGCACTATAATCTTAAAATTAGTAACTAAATCCCAAAGCCACTGAGTACATTGTCTGTTTTTTTCCCTTACATTTTTATTTTGAATTAGAGAGCTGCAAAGAAAGGTACAGTAACTTCCCTAATGTTCTTAAGAGCAAGGTCAAACAGGCTTACCTTGCTGCCCAGTACAATTTAATCAACAGATGAATCAAAAATATGATGGAATTTTATTTCTCAAAATGAATTTTTCCTTAATAAACTTCATACATTTGAAAACTTGAGAAAATACATGTTTTTAAAAGTAAATTGTGTCGGGCCAGAGATTTAGGTCAGTGGTTCTGGCACCTGCCTCGCAAGCACAAGGGCCTGAGTTTGATCCTGGTGACCACATAGAATGCTGGGCGTGGAGACTCACGCCCACCAGCAATCAATACCACATACCACAATTCAGGGCGTGGTAGGGCACGCCTGTAATCCCAGCACTCAGGAGGCTGAGATAGGAGGATTGCTGAGTTCCAGGCTTGCCTGGGCTACAGTGAGCTCAGGGCCAGCCTGATCTACAAAGCAAGACCCTGTCTCAAAAAAAAGTAAATTGTGTCTATCATAAGTCTCATTTTATAACATGCTAATATTTCAGTTGATATTAAAGATATGTTTATTACTACAATCTCTTCTACCTTCTGCTTACCTATCCTGACTCTGAGTGATATTAAATACTACTCAAATAACAGGTGGTAGTGCACACCTACAATCTCAGCCCTCAGAAGGGTAAGGCAGGAAAATCACAAGTTCAAGGCCAGCCTGGACTACATAGTGAACTTGACTACACAGTGAAACTCTGTCTCAATAATCAATAATAACAGAAAAAGTAAAGAAAGAAAAACAATACATTAATTTTATCTTGAAGTGCATTGTATCTTAGAAGATATCAAACAGAATGAGAAGGGGATGGCACATTCCCATAATCCCAGCTCTCTAGGGGGCCAAAGCAGAAGACTATTACATTCAAGCTCAGCCTGGCCAACTTAATAAGACTCTGTCTCAAAATAAAAAATACAAAGTAGGAGTGATGTGCCTGGGGATGTAGCCTGGTGCCTGGGTTCAATCCCCAGTACTTGAAAATAAAAACTGAATGTGCCCACTGTTGACTGAAAAAAAAAGCATAGTATTTTTTTAAAAGTAAAACTGCAAAGGGCCAGGGATTTAGCTCAGTGGTTCCAGCGCCTGCCTCTCAAGTGCAAGGTCCTGAGTTCGATCCTGGTAACCACATACAATGCTGGGTGTGGTGGCTCATACCCACCAGCAATCAATACCACATACCATAGTGCCAGGCGTAGTGGCACATGCCTGTAATCCCAGCACCCGGGAGGCAGAAACAGGAGGACTGCTGAGGTCGAGGCTTGCCTGTGCTAAATAGTGAGCTCAGGACCAGCCTGAACTACAAAGCTAGACCCTGTCTCAAAAAAAAAAAAAAAAAAAAAAAGGAAAACTGTAAAAGTTTCTCTTTTCTTAATTCAAAAGAACTATATAAATTTGAGATACAAGCATTATGATTTGAGTAAGTGATTAAAATTTTTTACTATGTAACATATACTCTGTAATAATTGTTGAGGGCACTTAGGTGTCAAGTGTATACACTGCATATTGTCAACTGCTAAGTCAAATCCTTCTAAATACCTTTGCAAGGTAAGCCCCTACTGCAAAGGACACCTCTACCACACTCTGAGAAGCACCAGCAGGGTGGAAAAGGCCACAGGCTTTGATCTGAAATGCCTGATTTCTAACCTTAGCCTGTATACTGAGTCATAGGGCTTTTGGTCAGTTAAGTCTCTAAAAGTTCACTTTACTCTCCACAAAGTAGGATAATGATTATTATCTCACAAGGTTAATAAAATAAAATGATGGTATGTATAACGCTTTAAGTAAAAGAATACTACTCTCTTCAATATACTTCTAGTTGCTCTTCTTCTATCCCTCAAATATTTTAAATGACCATCTCCCCGGTAGAGTCTGAAACCACATTAGAAAAAACATTACCAACTCAATCTTCTTAATATTTTAAAGGCAGCAAATTTCCTACAATCATGATGCTGTTATATAATTACATAATAAACGTGAAATGTGATTTTAAATTCTCACAGTCTTGTTTTCTTTTCCACTGTCTTCTGTTGTAAATATCAACTGTTTATTAATTTCATCCATACTGATTAATGACCGTGTTTGGATGAAGTGTTGAAAAGAGACAGCTTCCACATATTCCTGTAGTCCTGAAAAACAAAAAATATACTAAAATGAGCACTAAATTTATAAGAATATCCTAAAAAAAAACCTTTAAACCGATCATCACCTCAGCCACAGAGTCTGACAGATGCCCAGCGAGACTGGATCCTGGGCCAGACACGTTGCCACGCCCTGTCACCTCCATCTGACCATGGGAGTTCAGTCAGTGGCCTAGCAGCCCACCCTTTTCACTGCTGGATCTGTGTGCTTTGTAACTAACAGTACAGAAACATGATCATGTGAAGGGCATTTTTTTTTTAATCTATGCTGCAATTAACACAAAGCACAACAGCTATGCAGTTTCACTCTGAGAAGCTGAAAAGGTTCTGGAGGTAGATGAAGTGATCACTGTGCAACATGAAAGTACTCGATGCCAAAGAATATAAACTCACATGGTTAAAGTGGTAAATTATATATATTGCTAATTTTTATACTATTCAGCAGCACATCACTGCAAAGCCAAATGACATTCTTGTGTGGTTGCTGTATAATTTAATTTCAATAAAAGTAGATTTTTAAAAATATTCCAGCCAGGGACAGTGGTCCATGTCCATAATCCCAGCATTTGGGAGGCTGAGGCAGAAGGACTGCCACAAGTCTGAGGCCAACCTATACTGTGCAGTGAGCTCAAGACTACCCTAGACTGGACTGGGGATTTAGCTCAAGTGGTACTGCACCCACCTTGGAAGAACAGGTCCCAAGTTCATCCCCAGTCACCCCCCCCCAAAAAAAGAATACTCTAGACTACACAGCAATAACTTGTCTGAAAACACTAAATAAATTCCAGTAGGAAAATAGTTTGCAATATTCCAAATAGGAAAAATACCACAGAGATCATAGTGTCTACTACCTTGTTTTGTAACTCAGGTCTGGACTTGGAAGTTGATTATAACAGCTGCTTTTACTAATACAAATTTTAAATATATTTATTGCTGGGTGTGTTGTGCACACCTGTAATCCCTACTTTTTTTTTATACAGGGTCTCACTTTGTAGTTCAAATTGGCCCTGAGCTCCCTATGTAGCCCAGGCAAGCCTCAAACTCAGCAATCCTGTCTCTGCCTCCTGAGTGCTGGGATTACAGGTGTGAGCCACCACACCTGGCACTGTGGTATGTGGTACTGATTGCTGGTAGGTGTGAGCCACCACGCCCAGCATTGTATGTGGTTACCAGGGATTGAACTCAGGACCTTGCGCTTGCAAGGCAGGTGCTGGAACCACTGAGCTATATCTCTGGCCCAATCCCTACACTCTTGAGGCTTAGGCAGGAGGAACACCATGAGCTTGAGACCAGCCTGGCCTGTACAGTGGGCTCAAGGTTAGCATGAACTACATACTTAGACCTGATCTCAAAATATTAAAAAAGAAAAGGAAAAAAACCCCACTATTTTCCATGCTTTGATTTCACTCATATAGAAAAAATGGCTTCATGCAAGTAATGAATTTTGGACAATGTTTTTACCCTGACAGAGTAGTAATATTTTATCATCTGTTCTCTAGTTATCATCTTTGTTTAAGAACATCCATTTAGAAATCTGGAGTAGTTTTAAAATTATTAGTTTGCGGGCCGGAGGGTTAGCTCAGTGGTTCCGGCACCTGTCTCGCAAGAGCAAGGACCTGAGTTCGATCCCTGGTAACCACAGATAATGCTGGGCATGGAGACACACCCACCAACATTCAACACTGCATACCACAATGCCTGACGGTGGCTCACACCTGTAATCCCAGCACTCGGGAGGTAGAGACAAGAGGATTGCTGAGTTTGCGGCGGCTTGCCTGGGCACTATAGTGAGCTCAGGGCCAGCCAGCCTGAACTACAGAGTGAGACCCTGTCTCCAAAAAGCAAAAAAAAAAAAAAAAAATTATTAGTTTGCTTTTTAATTATTATTTTTTAATCCCTCCCCTCCCACTGCTGAGCTGTGACATTTGTATTAAACCATGACCTGTGGAATGCTATCCTTACACATTGGAGTAAACCTAGGGAAATTGGAATTTTAGTCTTGCATCGAACATGGGTTTTTTTCCTTTTTTGGGGGGGGACCAGGAATCAAACTCAGGGTCTTGAGTTTGGCCGGCAGGCACTATGCTGCTGAGCTATATCCCCAGCCCTCTGCCACTTGTCTTTGTAAGCAAAGCATTGCAATACAGTAAGCAGTATTCCTTCTCAATAAAATCAATTATGTTACTCTGAATGGAAGGTAGATATAAATAGAATCCTTTTCAGTTTTAAAATTGGCACAAAACTTTACTTTTTTCCAGATTTATTATGGTAAAATAAACATAAAGTTTATCTTTTTGGGGGGGAGGGGACAGAGCCTCACTATGTAGATCAGGCTGGATTTGAGCTTACTACGTAAGTCCAGCATGGCCTTGAACTTTCAGTAATTCTCCTACCTCAGTCTCCTGAGTGCTAGGATTACAGGCATGCAGCACCACGCCTGGCTTATCTATTTTTAAAGACTTAATTTGTTTATTCATTAAGGAAGTAATATAGATTATAGTTAGAATGAGCATAAAATGGACATACATTATTTTACATGTAATTAATATGTAAATATGGAGGTGTGGAGTAATGAGAGGTAAAGAAAAAATGTGATGGTAGTAAAAAAGGGCAACAGCCGGGCATGGTGCCTCACGCCTGTAATCCCAGCACTCGGGAGGTAGAGACAGGAGGATTGCTGAGTATGAGGCTTGCCTGGGCTACACAGTGAGCTCAGGGCCAGCCTGAACTACAAAGTGAGACCCTGTCTCAGAAAGAAAAAAAAAAAAAAAAAAGGAAAACAAAACTTAATGTATTTAGGGAGTGGGAGGTTGTGAGGTGGGTAGGGGGATGGGAAAAAATGAGAATTAAATTGTGTCATATACTGGTACAAATTCCCAATATCAAGTGTGATCATGATGATGTGTATATACAATGTACCAATAAAGATAAAAAGTTTTTTTAAAAGGCAAAAAAAATATATATATATTCATAATGTTGTAAACTACCATCATTGACCATCTCTTAAAATGTTTTCAACTTGCAAAATTAAAAAATCTAGAGCCAGGGATGTAGCTCAGTGGTGCCACACTTGCCTGGCTAGTGCAAGGTCCTGAGTTCGATCCCCAGTACTGCAAAAAAAAAAAAATTGAAATTCTGTCTTATACTATATAATAACCCCATATTTTCCTCCCCTAGACGGTAGCATTCTTGCTGTCTCTGTGATTTCAACTACTCCATGTAAGTCATATTGTGGGACTCACACAGTATTTATTCTTTTGTGGCTAGATTACTTAATTTAGCATGTCTTCAAACTTTACCCACGTTACAGTATATATCAGAATTTCCTTCCGTTTTAAGGCCAGTTAACTATTCCATTGTATGCATGGGCCATATTTTGTTTATCAGTTCAACAGATGGATACTACATCACTTCCACCTTTTGGCTCTTATGAATAACGCTATGAACATCAATATACAAATAGCAGTTTCAGTCATTGCTGTTAATTATTTGGGGTATTCATCCAGAATCTCAACTTTCAGTAAAAAGATTAAAAACTTTTAAAAAATTAAGCCTTGTTAATTATATATAAAATAATGTATATCCATTTTATGCCCATTCTAACTTTATAATCTATATTACTTCCTTAATGAACAAACAAACTGAGGCTTTAAAAATTAGGAAATTCATTCAGGACACACAATAAACAGTGAAAAAATTGTTTTATAATTCAAAAGTGCACACCCTCCCCATTTATCTCACTTGTTTCTCTACATTCAACTCCATATAACACATACCTACATTTTCTCACCTTTTTGTCTCTAACTCCCCATAGCTTTTCTCTAATGCTTTAATATTAATCTATAGTCTCTTAAACATAGTTTCATGATTTAATGCAATTCTGTGCCTATGAGGCTCTCTCTTAGATCTCCTTCTGCCCATAAAGTTTAAATGTTCTCATATACCTCAACCAGGGCAAGTCTCACTTATTTCCTACAACATAAAATGTGCACTGTACATAAAAGTTCCAGCTGGCTCTCTACTATAAACAGGTGCCACATCGCCAATTCTGCACCCTAGAACACTGAGAGCAAGGACCACACATGCCTTGATGACTTGGTCCTTTCCCCATCCCAAAAGACAGCACTACTATGCAGAAGAGATGCAGAGGTTTAATATACTGCTTCTAAAAATCTCTCGCTAGTACTACTTATGAGTTCTATAAAACTGAAAGTCCCAAATCAAATATTTTAAAATTTGGCATTCAACTATTCAAAAGTATCTAGTTGAGTTCAAAAAGAAATATGTATACAAGATCAGAGTTCAAACCAGGCATCATTAGAGCACACCTATGACCCTAGCTCTATGAAAGGCTGAGGCAGGAAGATCAAATTCAATCCCAGCTTTAGCCACTCAGCAACTTAGTGAGACTCTGTCTCAAAATTAAAAGGGCTGGGGATATAACTCTGTACAACAACCTTGAGTTCAGTCCCCAGTACTATGCCCCATCCCCCACTCCACCGAGAAAGAATTGAGTCAAAATTATGACAGGCACAATTAGAGGTCTTGGTTTATTTTTCTGTAGGAAAAAATATAATAGAGTAAGAGCCCCCAAACTTATTTGAGGGGTCAATAACTGTTAAATGTAGTGGCTATAAGACAATAAATTCCCAAGCATATCATATGTAGGTTGTCTTCAGAATGTGTTTGATCAAAGTTACTCTGGAGGCTGAGCATAGGGGCTCACACCTGTAATCCAGCACTTGGGAGGCTTAGGCAGGAATTTAAAGCCTTGAGTTTAAGGTTAGCCTGAACTAATAGTAAGACCCTGTTCCAAAAAACCAAAAATAAAAGTTATTTTAGCTATAAGATGATAAATTTTGTTCCAAAGAAGACTTCATGCTATATTGCTCAGTGTTCAAGGACAACTGGCCTAAACACTGGAAAGCATTTTCAATCACAAGTAAGTAAAAGGATGTTTAAATAAGCTATGTTTCAACTTGATAAAGAGGACATCCGTTATTTCAATGTATAATCCCCAAGGTGAAAATTTTCAACCTAATGCCATATTCCATCAAACAATGCCTTCCCCTCTGCCATCATCTTGGAGGAAATCCAATGAGAATATTTAAAGAATCAGCTTCCAGGCCCGGAGGGTTAGCTCAGTGGTTCCGGCGCCTGCCTCACACGCGGAAGGTCCTGAGTTCGACCCCCGGTAACCACATATAATGCTGGGCGTGGAGACACGCCCACCAACAATCAACACTGCATACCACAATGCCGGATGTGGTGGCTCACACCTGTAATTCCAGCACTCGGGAGGCAGAGACAGGAGGATTGCTGAGTTTGAGGCTTGCCTGGGCTACATAGAGAGCTCAGGGCCAGCCTGAACTACAAAGCGAGACCCTGTCTCAAAAAAAACAAAAAAACAAAACAAAAAAACAAAACAAAACAAAAAAAGAATCAGCTTCCAGTGAGAGGTTTGTAGGTTGCTTTTATGTAATTTGTTATTTTTCTCCTTATTCTGCTGTAGAACACATATGGGGAACCCAATTAAAGCTTCTATTTTTATTTATTCTTCTAATATTTAAGCACTATACATACAGTTCTAGTCATCAAAAAGCACATTTAAAGGTAAACAGGTAAGACAGAGGTTTCAATATAAACTCAAATGTCACTTTCTCAACCTTCCTTACACGCTCCTCATGCATTTTTAGAAAAGTGCTTATCATATAACTCAGTGGCATATACTCAAGGTATATATCCTAGCAAAGTGATAACACATGCAGTGTGATCCAAAAATACATGAATGTTTCAAACTTTGTTAAATTTGCTACAGTAAAAGACCCACTGGCACTATTCTACCTCAATATACTCCCCTTGCTTTGAACAACTTATTCCATTGTTCTTGCCATTGTCTGAATCAGTTCTGGAAGTGCTTTCATATCATGGCTGCCTCAGTATCCTGAATCAATTCAAAATGTTTACCATTCATAGACATTTTGAGTTTGGGGAAGAACAAAATGTGTGGTGCCAGGTTCCATGAATAAAGTGGATGACAACATACCTGCAGTGCTTTTATGAGCCCACCTTTTATTAAAGCTTACTGGCAAGTAGCACTCAGTATGTTTTTTATCACACCTCATATATACATGGAGGAAGACTTCCAGAATTGCTTCAGAAAGTGGCAAGAATGATGGTATAAGTGTGTTCAAAGGGTGGTTAGTATTTTGAAGGGGACTAAATGACAATGTGTCTTTTACTGTACAAATTTAAAAAAAAATTAAACATTCACGTATATTTTGAGCAAAGACTTACACAGAAATTTTTTTTTTCCAGTACTGGGAATTGAACTCAGGACCGTGCATTTGCTAGACAAGTATGGCACCACTGAGCTACATCCCCAGCCCCCACAAATGTTAATAGCAGTATTATTCACAATAACCAAAATAGTGGGAGAAAACTCCAATGTCCATAAATAATGATTTAATAATATGTGGTTTGCACATACAACAAACTATAATGTAGCCATAATATGGAATGAAATACAGTGGACCCCTGAGTTACAACCAGCCTGACATACAAATAACTTACGCTACAATAGGAACTTTAGTTTTAACTTATGAACAAAGTCTTGAGTTATGACCTGAATGTCAGCCACTTGGGCTTCTACATAGTCTCAATACAGATTGAATCCTTAAAGAATTCTGGAACATCACAACATTCTTTCCTGTGTGAGGTTAACTGAGAAATCCTGGGCCAATATCTCCCTAGGGACACTAAGATCTGCTTGTACACAGGAGACTTTGAAGGGTATGTAGGGGAGCCTGAGCCTTCAATTGACCAACATGAGTTAACAATAGTCCTCGTTAATGAAATAAGTTCATAAGTCAAGTACCTAGGCACACTATAATACCAGTGAGCATTGAGAATATGCTGTCAAAGAAACCAGAACAAAAGGCTATATACTACATATTCAATTTTCTAGATACCTAGAAAAGACAGAAGGTGAATTCGTGCCTCCTAAGAGCTTAGTACACTATGACTCATTCTGTTAAGTGTATGACTGTTTATTCTAATAAGGCCTGGTAAATTATGAGTTTGTAAAGAAATGACTTGGTACAGTTTACTGAAAGTGAGTAAGAAGTTCCATGCCTAGCAAAGGCTGGACCTCAAGTCAAGAGAGTAACATTCTGAAACAAGCTTTTAGAAAAGCAATAGGAATGTTCAGAGATGAAGAGAGAAACTGAAGTATCATTAAGGACTCACACAGTTGAAATAATGCATATCAGACATTCATCTAGAATAACTGAGTTTGTGTAACCCAAAAATGCCAAAAGATTTTCTCAGTCATGGTAATTATTATGGAAGTTTGAAGTATCAAATATACTTTTATTTGTGATTAAAATGATCACAAGTTGGTGGTGCAGAACTGCCACCCCACTCCTTAGGAGGCTGGGACAGGAAGACTGTCATGAGTTTGAGGCCACTTGGAACACAAAGTGAGTTCAAGATCAATCTGACTACATAAGACCTTGTCTGAAAAAACAAAAGCAAGGAGTGCCAGGTGTGGTGGCTCATGCCTGTAATCCCAGCACTTGGGAGGCAGAGACAGGAGGATTGCTGAGTTCCAGGCTTGCCTGGGCTACATAGTGAGCTCAGGGCCAGCCTGAACTACAAAGTGAGACACTGTCTCAAAAAAAAAAAAAAAAAAAAAAGCAAGGGCCAGGGGTTCAGTGGTTCCAGCATCTGTCTTGCAAGTGCAAGGTCCCCGAGTTCAATCCCTGGTAACCACATACCACAATACCAGGTGTGGTGACTCAATGCTCACCAGCAATCAGTACCACACGCTACAATGGCAGGTGTAATGGCTCACACCTGTAATCCCAAGCAGTTAGGAGGCAGAGGCAGAAGAATTGCAGGGAGTTCAAGGCTTACCTGGGCTACACAGTGAGCTCAGGGCCAGCCTGAACTACAAAGTAAGACCCTGTCTAAAAAAAAAAAAACCAGAAACACCCCCAATAAAATGATCATGAAAAATGCTTACTGAAACATCTTAGCAGTATTTAAATGCAATTTTAAATTGTATGTAGGTGAGTGTGTGGGGCACGCCTGTAATCCCAGCACTCAGGTGGCTGAGGTAGGAGGATTGTACCAAATCTGAGGTGAGCCTGGGCTATATGGTGAGCTCAAGGCCAGTCTGGATTACATAGCGAGAGCCTGTCTCAATCAATCAATCCACCAATTAAAAAATAAACTATAACTATTTTACTTTGAAGTATAGGGAGAATTAAAGATGTATGAATCTTTAAATAGACAAAGAATCTGAGCTCTTCAAAATAAAGCTCTGGAAAAAGCAAGTAGATTCTAGCTACCAGAGAGGAAGAGTGCTCCAGCAAAAAGCTTATCAGAGGAAGGCAAAATAGACCAGGCTCCAATTTCTACACTATCACACTTGTTTGTAAATGAGGTAGTGAGACTTGAGGTCTTCTAATCACACTTTCATTTTTTAAATTACTTTCAGAATTCTTTTGAAAAAAAAATCTTTTCAGAGCAAATTAAAATCCATCAAGCATATATCCAAATTTTCCATTACACTTAAAGGAAATAAAGTTATACTATTGGACAGAGAAAAGTTACTTATCAAACATATTTGTTTCCTTTGGCACACAGAGAGCATGTCCTCCCATCCTTGCTTTACATCCGGTATGGCCATGTGACTGGCCAGTAAAATGTGACAGAAGTAATCTATGCCACTTCTAGGGCACCCTTCAAAACTCTCAGGCCCATCCTCCAGGCTTTCATAGCCTCTCAGCCCACTCTGGGTGCCCTGGTTGATTCTGGAGAACACATACTTGTAATAGCAGAGGGCTGGAGAGTACAGTCCAAGAACGATAGGTGGGCAGAGCACGAGTGGCCCCTATCACAAAGCCTCCACTCTGGAAAGAAGGAACGATGTCCACTCTGGTGGGTCACTGCCATGTCATGGTTTACTCGCTCGTGTCCCTGCATAGCTGCACTTAAATACTGACATCTCTGGCATTTCTTCTTAAACAGATCCACTCATTCTCAGCTGTTACTTCTGTGTACTAGAATCCTATTATATTATTTCAAAGACTTAAAGGATTTATGCCCTAGTTCATTTTTCTGATGACCCTTCTCAATTTTGCTAATATACTGAACCTATAATAAATTTCTCTTACTAATGTAACTTGAGAACTTTTCTAGAGCAAAATACTTTATCATTTTCTGATATATTAATATTGATCGTAATCCTCGTACGTCTAAGAAACAACCTTGGAAACACTTTCTTTTTTTTTTTTTGCTTTTTGAGACAGGGTCTCGCATTGTAGTTCAGGCTGCCCTGAGCTCACTATGGTGCCCAGGCAAGCCGCCGCGAACTCAGCAATCCTCTTGTCTCTGCCTCCTGAGTGTTGGGATTATAGGCATGAGCCACCACTCCGGCATGGAAACACTTTCTTTATGGGGTTAAAAATAGTAAAAATTGCTGGGTGTGGTGGCTCACGCCTGTAATCCCAGCACTCAGGAGGCAGAGGCAGGAGGACTGCTTAGTTTGAGGCTTGCCTGGGCTACACAGTGAACTCAGGGCCAGACTGAACTACAAAGTGAGACCCTGTATCAAAAAAAAAAAAGTAAAAATTTGCAGAAGCAAGTTATCAGATAAATGTTTACACAAAAAATGAATGCCTTTTAAAAATAATTCTATTCTTCATTATTTCCATATTTGAGTACACAGCAAGCACTAAGGTACATAAAGTGAACAAAAATAAACTGTATAGACTTGTACAGTCTTCATGGTAGTGAGAGACAATAAAGAAATACATAAGGAGATTGCATAGTATGTTAGAAGTCATTAAGTGTCATAAAAAAACCCTTAAAATTTGGGGTAAACAAGATAAAGCCTTTAATAAGGGTTACATTCTATAGCCATAAGTAAATTGAATCCACGCATATGTGACAAAACCAATACCCCCACTTGGTAGCTTATAACCTTAGATACAACTTCTGTGAATCTCAATTTTCTAACTTGTGAAGTGGCAAAATCAACCCAGAGGTATTGCAAGAATTAAAATAAGTCATGAAAAGCCAGGCATGGTGACACATGCCTATAACCCTAGCACTTGGGAGGCTGAGGCAGGAGGATGATAGGAGTTCAAGGCCAACTTGGGCTACAGAGCAGGAACTTTATCTAAAAAAAAAAAAAAAAGTCACAAATCTAAACAATGGTGGCTCGGGCAGGGGACTTATCTAAATGATTCCAGAATCTGCCTTGCATATACAAGGTCCCAAATTTGATTGCTGGTACTGCAAAAAATGAAAGAAGAGAGAGAGATAGAAGGAAAGAAGAGGGAAGGAAGGAAGGAAGGAGGGAGAGAGGGAACAAAGGAAGGAGGGAATGAAGGAACGAAGGAATGAAGGAATGAAGGAAGGAAGAAGGAAGGAGGCTTAATAAATATCTCTGTCAGGCACAGCAGTCCATGCCTATAATCCCAGCAATCAAGAGGTTCAGGCAGGCAGGACTGCAAGTTCAAGACAAGCCTGAGCTACACAAGAAGACTTTGTTTCAAAAGAAAAAGAAGCCAGGGATTTAGCTTGAGTACAGGTCTGCCTGATAAGTGTGAGGTCATGAGTTTGATTCCCTGTACCAAAAAAAAAAAAAGCCCCTTTAAAAAACAAAAACAATACAAACAAAAACTAATATATGGTCTGGGGATTTAGTGGTTCCAGTGTCCGCCTGGCAAGTACAAGGGCCAGTTTGATCCCCAGTACGACATACCACAATGCCCAGCATAGTAACTCATGCCTGTACCCAACACTCAGAAGGCAGAGGCAAGAGGACTGCTGTGAGTTTGAGGCTAGCCTGGGCTACATAGTGAGCTCAAAATCAGTCTGAACTACAAAGTGCAACCCTGCCAAAAAAAAAAAAAAAAAAAAAAAAGAAATTAAAAAACTAACATGTTGGGCACACTAGTGCATGCTTATAGTCCCAGTCAGATTACCTGAGGCCCAGAAATCAAGGCCAGGCTGAGGAACACAGTGAAACTGTCTCTAAATAAAAAATTTTAAATTCGAAGTCAAACATTCATTTAATCCATAACTCACAGAACTGCATAAAATAATTAAGCATTATT
>PVIC010024222.1:0-26208 GCA_004025085.1 Thryonomys swinderianus | reverse complement strand
ACAAACAACATGGGAAAAAAAATCTGTACTAGCTGTTTGTCAGACAAAGGGCTTGTATCTAGAATACACAAAGAACAAATCATCTATATTTTATATTGTTTCTGAACCTCATTTTATTTCCTTCTGCTCTGATTTTTTGTTTCTTTTCTTACAATTAAACTTAGTTCTATATTGTTATTTTTTAGTCCCTTGTGATTTTATAGATTTTTTGAAAAAAATTTTTTTTTACTTTTTTATTTGGAAATTGATGACCATAGAATTTCTTTCTAGGTCTCCTTTGCTGTATCCCACAGGTTTTGGTATGCTGTGTTCTTATTTTCCATTGATTCGAGAATCTTTTAGTTTCTATCTAGATATCTACCTAGATGCTTTGGTTTTTCAAAAGTGCATTGTTAATTTCATATACTCATATAGTTTCCAAATTCTTGAGATACATTTGTAATTTAATTGCATTGCTCCCAGAACAGCTATGTCTGATTTCTCAATTAAAAAAATAAAAACATTGTTCAATTTGTTTTGTGGCTTGTCATATAATTTCTCCTGGAGAATGTTTCATATAGTACTGAGGAAAATACATATTCAATAAGTGCTTAACAGGGTATTTTGTTCATATCCATTAGGTCTGTTTTGTCTTGGGTGCTATTTAACTCTGCTGTTTTTTTATTGAGTTTCTTTATGGATAATGTATCCATGGCTGAAAGTGAGATATAAAAGTCCACAGTTATTATTGTGTTGAAGTCTTTGTCTTTCTTAGATGTATTGTTACTTGTTTTATATATTGGGATTCCCTGATAGTGTATATTTATTTAGAATGTTTTCCTCTTGTGTATTGACCCCTCTATTATTATACAAAGCCCTTCATCACGTATTTTCACTCTTTTATATTTAAGGTGTATCTTATCTGTTACAAGTAGGACAACTTTTGCTTTCTTTTGTGTGAAATACCTTGTTCTAACTCTTTGCTGTCAAACTTTGTGAAGTCTTATTTCACCTTGAAGTGAAACATCTCCAATAAGGAACTTTTCTTTGGATTGATTCTCTTTTTTTCCCATTCAATAATTCTGTCTTTAATTGAAACATTTAATCTATTTAAATTCAGTGTAAATTTTATAAATTACATTTAACTCTAGCCATTTTGTAACTGGATTTCTAATTGTATTTTATTTTGCTTCTCCTTCTCTTGTAGCATTTCTTTGTTGTAAAGTGATTTATTCTACTGGAGTGTTTTGATCCGTCGCTTATTGTTTATGGTTTGTCTATAATAGATTTTTGTTTTGTAGCTATTATGAGAATTGAGAAAAACATTTTTTGATATTGCAAGCTATTTTGAAATGAGAGTAGTGTAATGTAACTGTAAAGGTAAGAATAGAATAAAAGAACAAGAGAAAATATCCTCATCAAAAAGCCTTCCACTTGCACTTCTTTCTTCAAAAGTTTGAATTTTTGACATCCCATTTTGCCTCTTATTATATGGTCTATTTCTTAATATATTAATATTTCTATCTTTTTTATTATTGTATTTGTTTATTCTTTATATTAAAGATGTGATTGGTTCATATACCATGTTTATAATATTGAGTAGTCTTAATTTATTCATGTAATTGTACTGCTAGTGAATTTTATGACTTCCCAATTTTCTTTTTACTCATTAACATCTCCTTCAGTTACTTTTAGCATTTCATGTAAAAAGGTCATAGTAGAGGTGTATTTGGCTTTTGCTTGTCTGGAAATACAATCTTCATTTCTAAAAGTAATTTCAGTAGTCTCAGTTGACAGTTATTTTCCCTCCTTCAACACTATAAAGCTGTGTCATTGCCTCCTGACCTGTAAAAAGAAGTCTCCTGAGTTGAATATGCAGTCTTCCTTTCTCATTGTTGAGAATTTTCTCTTTATCTTTCACCTTTGAGAACTTGGTGATACGATCTTTATGGGGAGATATGGTAAAATTTTATATATCATTGTGTAGTTTTGGAAGATTCCTATTAAATGAGACCTCTTCCCCTTTGGCACTCTCAACCCCTCTGATCACCAATAACCCTAATATTTGCTTATTAATATTCTCTTCGAATCCCATAAAATTTCTTCTTTCCTCTTCATTCTTTACTCCTCTTGCTTCTCCAAATATATATTCTCATATAGCCTATCTTTAAAATCACCAATTATTTCTTCTGTTTCATTGATTCTCTTACTGATGCCTTCTGCCATGTTTTTTTGGTCTGTTTTGATTAATATATTTTTCAGCACAAGATGTTTTTTGTTTTTTTTTTTCTGTTTGACCTTCAGTTTCCTCCAACTCTTTAAGTTTCCTCTTTTAGAATATTAAAACGTTTGGTTTTTTTCAAGTCTATAAAATAGACTATGTTAAAGCCCTCTGCTAGTTTTTAATCTCTGGTCTCAGTGAGGTATAGTCTTGTGCTCACCTCAGCATCCTGCGATTGAAGAAGCAGAAGCTGAAGGGACTCAGCATTGCCTTAAAGCCATGACAGTCACACAGTCTACAGGTATGAGTGTGGCAGCTGAGGTTCAGAAGGTGTTTGCCCAGGAGTGGGTCTTACCTTGGCGGGCCTGCTACTGAATTTCAAGCTAAGGCCTGGACTCAATTCATCTTCCTTATCCCCAGCAGCAGGTAGTAGCCTTTTCCATTCTGAGCTGCATAGAGCTGGAGTAGAGTTGTCACAGGCACGTCTTTCATTCCCACCTTCTCAGCAGGTCTTCACATTTTGTTGTACTAAGGGTGCATTGTGCTCTCTCAACTGCCTTCCTTAGCTCTTGTGAAGGTAGTTCACACATTAACAAGCATTCAAACTGTTGTCCCTGTGGGGAAAGGATCATAGGAAGATGTGACTGACTCTCCAGCTATCTTGTTCTTCTTCATACATAGTAATATTTTAAATTCAGTTTTCTTGGTTTATGCTCTTGGCTGGCATCTTTGTAATCATTTATGTACTTTGGTGAGCCAATTAGGTATGCTTGCGGAAGTGTCCTCCTTGCTATAAAATAAAGTCGATTCAACCTTGAGGTAACCACGGGATGTTTACCTTACATTTTTCAGTTATATTATGTCTAATACATGTTAATGTTTACTGTGTGAAACATCTTAGGTTCAATCAGTCATCAGAGACATATTTCACATGGTTTCTGGATCTTTATCTGGTTTCAGTGAGTCTTGTTTATTATCTCTCATATCAACTGCTAATGGAAAATGGGTCTCATGTTTCTTCCCCAACTTATTCTCCCATTGTTGATAAATTTATTATGAAAATGTATGTGTTTTATGCTGTAGTTATAGGTAGACTGCAGCTCAACTTGCAAACAGAATTCAGGTAATTGACTAGATTGTATAAGGTATTGTATGTCAGATGAAAAGTAAGATAATAATGAGTCATTAAAACATTTAAAAATAAAAAAAGATAAAAATTTTGACCTAGGAAATCATCCTAAGAACATCTGAAAGATGCTAAAGGATGAACTGTAAGCACATGAATACAACTTTACATTTTGCTATTTGTTCTGGTACTGATAGGTTGGTACAAGCAATATACAAATTTAATTTTCCATTTCCTAGTCTGTGAAGCACATGGTCCTACTAGCACAACATAAATGTATGAGTTTCAATGATATTACAAAATGATTATTTCAATAACTTCAAAGAAAAGTAGAATAACAAAAATTATCATCAGAGTAGGTTGAACTCAAATTATTGTTATTTTTTGAAAATACAAAAATGGTAGCTTCAACATTACAGCTTCTCAAAAATGTTTAGAACTACAAATAATGAAAATGTAAAAATAACACCTATGTTAGCGTGATGATTAAGACATGGTGTTTAACAGACATAACTTATTGCTTTATGGGTAGTGATGGGCAAAAGGGAAGTTATGGTTTGCATGGGAGCATGATAGAAAATAATCAAGATAATGAAACACCAGATGTCCAGCTTTTATAATTGTCATTCAGTTATCAATCCCATCAGTTTAATTTAAAGCAATATATAACCAACAAAGTCACAAAACCAATTCATAGTTACTATCATAAATGCAAACAGAGAAAAAGACAGCTGCGGGTTACTTTCCCAAATATTCAAATAATAATTCAGTCAGATCTGTTTAAATGATATATAATTGTATCACATAGACAGTAAGTACCACAGAATGAAAAGTATTTTATATACTTTGTTATTGTTATGTGCCAGCAAATATGTTGACTATACCATGATCCTCTACAGGGTAATTAGTCAGATAGTGAACTGTTTGATTCATAATATAAATAAAAGTTAAAGTCTCAAATTATTAATTTTATTTAAATGTATTTTAGTATAGTTTTATAAAACTGATGAATGATAACTATTCTGCTCATGGCCACAGTAAGTATCATTAGTTTTAAACAAACTCAAAATAAAATTCATATTTTATAACTGGATCAATATTTTAAAACAAAAAATGTGATGCACAGATAAATATATTGGTTTAATTTACTTGAAAAGGACAGTGTAAATGTGACCCAGAGATATTTTCACACATTAGTTCATGCGGGGTGTGTGTGTGTGTGTGTGTGTGTGTGTTGGACACAGTAACAGAAGAGATAGGGATAATATTGAGCAACCTCAGCATGCGAATCCCTTAAACTCAGGGGGTTATATCTGTGTTTATTACTTTTATATTCCAGGTGAGTCATAGAGTAGGTTCATGTAAGATATTTGTTCAGTGAAGAAAGTAGTATTTTATCAAAGAAATTTATTTCTGGGATAAGTAGTAACATTGGTTCCTCTGGGTATTTGTGTTCTATCTTTAATTTGAAAAGAAGAATTTCATTGATTTTTATTGTTCTTTCTAATTGACAATAACTTTTGCATATTTATACACTAAGCTTGGTAATGTACATGCATGAAATATGTAATGAAAAGTGATTAGCATTTCCATCTCCTTATCATTTCTTTATATTTGGGTTTTGAAACTCTTCCCTCTAGTTTTCCATAAAATACATAGTAGGTTGCTGTAAACTATAGTCATCCTAGTATGCTAAGAATACTAAAGCTCATTCTTTTTTTTTTTTTTTTTTTTTGAGACAGGGTCTCGCTTTGTAGTTCAGGCTGGCCCTGAGCTCACTATGGTGCCCAGGCAAGCCGTCGCGAACTCAGCAATCCTCCTGTCTCTGCCTCCCGAGTGCTGGGATGACAGGCGTGAGCCACCACATCCGGCATTGTGGTATGCGGTGTTGATTGTTGGTGGGCATGAGTCTCCACGCCCAGCATTATATGTGGTTACTGGGGATCGAACTCAGGACCTTGCGCTTGCGAGGCAGGCGCTGGAACCACTGAGCTAACCCTCCAGCCCTAAAGCTCATTCTTTCTACCTAACTATATTTTGGTACCTATCATACAATCCTCACTATCCTCCTTCCCTACTAATTCTACTGTTCATTCATAGTCACCATTGTAGTCTTTGAGACCAACTTTTCTAGCTTCAACATGAGTGAGAATGTATAGTGGGTTTTCTCTGTTTATTGTGTATAAAGTCCTCCAGCCCCATCCATATTGTCACGGATGATGGAATTTTATTCTTTCTATGGTTAAATGATGTTCTACTGCGTATACGTACCACACATTCTTTATCTAGTCCTATGTGGAGACATTGGTTGACTTTGCACTTTGAATATTGTAAAGAGTTACAACAGATGTGAGGTTGTAGATATCTCTGATGAGCTGATTTCCTTTCCTTTGGATATGTACCCAGATGTGGAGTAGTGGGGTCTATTTATTTGTTGTTGTTTTTTAATGAAACTTTGTATTGTTTTCTGTGATCACTGTCCTAATTGATAACCATACAAACATCTTATGAGTGCCCTTTTTTCAACAGCCTTGCCAGGATTTTCCTTTGTGCTATTTTCATTATGTCCACCTTAAAACAACTGAGTTGATATCCTGTTATACTTTTTATTTCTGTTTTTCTGGTAACTGGTGACATTGCACATTTTTTCATACATGTAGTTATTTATATTCTTTTGAAAAATGTCTTTTGAGATCAATTGCAGATGGGAGATTATTTATGTTCTTGCCTTTGACTTCTGTATGAATTTGAGATATTAATCTCTTGTGAGATAAATGGTTCATAAATATTTTACCCCATTCTATTTTACCCCATTGTCCAGATTGTCTTTTCACTGTTTATTATTTCTTTTTTTCCCACTTAGAAATTTCCTTAGTTTGCCAGAGTGTTATTGGTTTATTTTTCTTCTAATTTCCTTTAGTTTTAGGATCTTATTAAGAAAAATGATCTGCTACACTGATATCTTGAACTGTTTCCTCTATGTTTTCCTCTAATAGTTTCATAATTTAAGGTATTGTATTTAGGTCCTGAATCCATTTTAAGCTATTGCAGAATATAATGTGTGAGAGAGAGATGGTCTAGTTTTTTTGTTCTGCATCTATACACCATGATTTCCTAGGACTGTTTACAGAGTCTGTTCTTCCTCAAATGTGTGTTTAACCTGCCATCTGTTTTTGTATTTATACTTTCTGTTGAAGTTTAAGGAAAATTGTTTAGTTACATACTTTGAGAAATTATTATCTTCTTTCATTTTTAAAAACCACATGTCATTCATTTTTACCCATTTAGCTACTCATCAAAATCTATAGATTCAAACCTTTTTAAAAATCTCTTATAAGAGGAAATAGCAATTATCTGGCAAGAAATAATAAATTATCTACTTCGTGGTCCAGTTGTTCACAACTAATCATTTTTAAAGTTTGTTTTACATGTAAAAGCACCTAGTAAGAGCACCAAAATATGTTCTTAGTGATAAATTTCTGAATTGTAAACAATATTTTGATATTCAGAGAAAGTAAATTCTTCAGGAGGCTTTATTAGGCCAAGTTTATTTTCTCAATTTGCTATATTTTTTATTTTCTCAATTTGTTTCTTCAATGCTTGACCAATACCCACTTATTCTTATCTTATAGTTCATTAACTATAGGTTGTAATTTATAACACTTAGAAAAATTGATACACAAGTATCTGAATTAAGGCCTTCTCTCTGTGTCTTAATTCAGTTATGTGGTACAAATTGATGAATAACAGGATTTCAGAGTCTCATTAGAGAAGGAGGCCATTTAATAGTGTGGGTGGCATGAGAGATTCCAGCCCAGGCCTCATAGCTCAGGATTCAGGGCTGTGAAACTTGAGCGATAACACTAAGTAAGTAAAATAAATAGGTCGCAGATGTGTGAATATCATATCTGGTCTCTGGTAGGAGAATCTGAAGATGTTAATGAGTTCTAGAATGTATGATGGATATTGTGAAATAGAAAATATCCAAAGGGAAATATGGTGGAGGGGTGAATTAATGAGAGATAAAGGAAAAATGTGATGGTAATAAAAAATGGGAGACAAAGCTTATGTACTTAGGGGATGGGGGTTGAGTGGTGGGTAGGAGAATGGGAAAAAAATAAGAATTAAATCATGTCATATACTGGTGCAAATTCCCAATATTGAGTGTGATCATGATGTGTATATACAGTGAACCAATAAAGATAAAAATAAACTTTAAAAAAAAAAGTTGAACTTGGAAAGTAGCCAGAGACAAATCAAGTAAATTCTGAGAGTATCAGATAACTTTCATTAGGCAGTCATATGCAGAAAATGTTGTGATAACTAATTGGAAGACCAAAAGGATTGTTTTGGTGACAGTATGAGCAATAAGTGTAAGAGAAAAGAAATTAAAAGTAATCTGATAGAGGCATATTCTGATAAATAAGTCAAAACAGTGAAAACATGACTTACATACAAGCAGTGGAAATGCAAGAAAGAAAAGTACTGAGATAGATAATAAGTGGATATAGTAGTACTTGGTCATCTTCGGATGATGGTGATAACCAGAAGTCCAAGAAGAATGTAAATAACTTGAGGCATTGGTTAATAACAATAACATTCATTAAGAAGGGGTGGAATAGGAAAAATTAGGCATTGGTGGAAAAATGATACTCAACTTTTTTTTTTTTTTTGAGACAGAGTCTCGCTTTGTAGTTCAGGCTGGCCCTGAGGCTCACTGTGTAGCCCAGGCAAGCCTCGAACTCAGCAATCCTCCTGTCTCTGCCTCCCGAGTGCTGGGATTATAGGAGTGAGCCACCACACCTGGCGATATTCACTTTTTGACACGAGGCTTAAACTACTAAATCACACAGTATTCAGGAGGCAGCTGAGTCCACAGCTTCAGCATTAAAAATAAACATCTGGTCTAGAAATAAATTAGGAAATCCTCATGAATGGTAACCAAAGCTATGGGAAGCATAAGGTTATCCTAGAAGACCGATGAAATGTCATTTAGTTCTTTGTCCTTGCAGAAAAAATCAGGGAAAGTTAATATAGGGATAAGTTGTTAAGAAACTTAGGTGCCACAAGTAACAGGAACACAAGCAAATAACTTGGGGAAATCTGTGTTTATAGCAAATGGCTAGAGACATAGAACAACTGTCAGGAACATTTGCCAACAAAGTAGTCTGCAGTTCACCTTATCTCTCCCCTCTGATTCTGCCTTCCTGTCAGGACAGTCTTCACTGCAAAACTCAGCACATCTTTGCTTTACCCTTGTTTTAGATTAGAAACGTATTTAGATTTGAAACGTATTTAATGGGTCAAAAATAAAAATACTAAATCAGTCTTTTTATTAGCTTAAAATCAGTCTGCATGCCCTACAAAAACTATACAGTGAGTTAGAAGTCTTCAAGCTGTAACAGAGAGAAAAACCAAATCAAAGTAGCTTAAATAATGAAGAAATGTATTGTCTCTCATTGCCAGAAATCAAGGGCCCTGTGTGTTGCACCTATCCATTCCGACTGGCTTCTCACAGCTGGTTCCTCAAATGATTCCTTATTGTGGTCCAGTGAAATGACACTAACAAAGTAAGATATTCCTATGAACTCTTGATGATAAAGAAAGGGAGTTTCCTGAAATTCCCTCTCAAGAATGAGAAATATCTATAATGGGTTTCATTACTGGAAACCCAGATATTCATGTATCAGTGTAATGTGATGGTAGCTACATCTTACAGTCATGAATAGATGACTGAATAAAGAAAATGTGGTACTTGTACAGAAAGATAAACACAAGTCATTTGCAGGAAGTGGGTGCACCTTGAGATCATAAGGTAAAGTGAAATGAATCAGACACACAAGCTTGATAACATGTTGGTCCTCTTATATGAGAAACCAAAATATAAATGAATAACAAAATGAAAGATAGTGGGAAGTGAGGGACACGGACCTTCCTCAAACAGAAAGGGGATCAAGAGAGGGAGGGAGGGGAAAGTGATGAGCGAAGCCATTAAAATGTGTCATGCACATGTACCAACTCCACATAGGAACATAAACATTATGTACTGCAAACACATACTGATTTTTAAAAGGAGAAAATGAGGACCATCAGTATCCAGAGCCTCCAGCTAACCTCATTTTCTGTATCATTGGCCAGCAATGGATTCTTCAGTGGAAGTTTCTTAGATAAATGAAATCAGTTCTTAAAAATAAGGGTTGAAGTCAGTTTCCTGGTGCGATTTCTACTGGTGGGTGCTTAACTTCTCAGTTCTAAATTATCATAACAATGGCTTTGGAGTGATTTATCAAGGGACTCACTTTATATGGCTTATCATATTCAGTGATCATAAACTGTTTATTGGACCTAATTTTATCTATTTTACACTTTAAGAACTGGAAGTTTCTAGAAAACATGTAATTTATGTATGCTTTTAGCTTTTTCTACCTCTCAGGCTACTAGTCACATCATATTCAATCTCAAGGAAAATTCTTTATCTTTCTGCCTTTGGGTCATAAAAATATTGTCTCTCTGCTTTCTGGCCTCAAAATTTCAAATGCCTGAGAAATACCTTCTTTCTCTCTGTGACCTTCCATTGCAAGGTTCAGGGCACTGTCATGAGGTTACTGTTACAACCAAACAGTGCACATTTCAAAAATCTACTGAACAGGAACAGGGTATATGCATTTCTCAGCTAGGCTGAGAAATACACCCCCAAAATAATTCTCTCACAGCTCCTGTATAATAGAGGTGCTCAGAAAGAGACACAGGAAGGAGCTTTCTGCCAGAAATCCTTTTGTTTCATCATTTATAACTTGCAAGTTGAATCAGAATTTAAATTTTGGCTAAGTTGCATGAAAGCAGCTTGTCTACTTAGCACACCTTGGAGAGTCCAGTCTTTTAAAGGTCAGGCGATAAGAGGAAAATATTATGTATTTTTCCCCACTGGTTATACATTTTTAAGAGTGAAAAGATTCTCCTTTATATATGGAAAAAGTGGATGTAGAATTTCTTTGGGAAATATGTCTCTTCATTAAAAAGTTTTGTACTAGATGAAAGGGGCCTAAGAAAGAACAGACCAAAAAAGGCTATCAAAGCCCTCATTTAAAGATACTTGTTATATTCTAATTTAATAACTGGTTAATGTCATTCTTTATATTACATGATCAAAGGCCCACATATCAAAAATTTGAATTAAAAAGCATTAGTTTTCTTATAAGTTTAATTAGGATTATGGAGTAATTTAGGAAGTCATGATAAGAAGTTTTAAATCACTTAACATGTACACAATTTGTAACTCCACGTTGGAAAAATCACTCAATCATTAAAGTACTAACAAAGGGGAATGGACATGATCTGATTTCTGAAAAGTTAAGGTTTATAATATACACTTTCATATTATTGCTCAGGAAGTAAGTACACCCCTTAAAAATGTTTGGTAGGAGTATTTATTTTTAATTGTTCCATATGGGAATGGAAATGATGAAATCAGTGGAGAAAAAGTGACTGATAGAAAAGTGATTGAGAGCAGTTGACCAACCATAGCAATGAATCTACGAGACTTGACTAAGTGGTTCTTTTGGCATCAGATGAAAGTGGTAACACTAAGGGTTTCAAAGGAACAGCTGAAAGGACTTGAAGACAGAAAGGCTTTCAGAATCAAGCAAGATTCCAAGTTTTGATATTGGGATTGGTAAATATAATGTGTAATGAACATACATAAGAAAGCCAAAGAAGTAGCTAGGAAAAGATGAAAAGTTCACTTCGAATATGTATTTAAGATAGATATGCCATATTTAAATGTTTTCTGATAAGTAGCTAAATAGATATCCCGGGCTTTGCATGCAGTGAGGGCTACAGATCAATGCTTTGGAAGCATTTAAATGATAAGTTTTCAGAAAGAGGAAATAAATAGAAGATAAGAGAGCTAGAGGTATATTTTACAGAAATAATTTAGAGAAGTTTGAAGGAAATCCAAAAAGGAAATTTTATAGACAACATATTAATAAACAACTTCTCTGAACAGCGATTTTAGAAATAAGTTGATTGTAGTATGTAAAGGGAGTGGGATTCTATTGGAAGAAATCCGTCTAGTCTATGAAAGGAAAAATCCAAATGCAGGCTGCAGTACTACATGCAGAAAGCAAGCTAGTTTGGCACGCTCATCATTGGTTATGGAGTATCTTAGACTTAGCAGTTGTTCATAAACACATAAAGACATATGGAATAAATTAAAATATAATTACTTTCAAAAGTTAACTTATTGTAGAATAGTTACTTCCTCTGTTCTTTTGTTTGGATTTTTCTTTTTCTTCTTAAAGTTATAGATATGCCATATGTTAGTCTAAAAGTTCCAACAAAAATGTCCAGAAAAAAGGGAAAAAATGTACAGGAAGAAAAGTAAAATGCAATTTCCATGAATCTTACATATATAGGAATATAAGCATTTTTAAATGTTTATATTCACGATAAAAGTATATGCCTGTGTTCATACTGGATTTTGTTTTTAAACTTCACAATACATTACTTGAGCATATAATAAAATATACAGCTGTCTTATTTTCAAATAGCTATATAATACTATACTATACAGATATCCAATGATTGTCTTTACCTTATCACTTGCTGAGCATATAAATAGAATATAATTGGTTTTTTCCATTTTTAGTGATTATGCATTGTTACATTCTCATACAAATATCTTTGAGCACAAGTATTAATAATTTGATAAGATAGATTCCTCCTAGCCATAGAACATAATTAGAAATTTCAATAATTATTGCAAATTCTCTTTTGAACAGGGAGTATTAAGATACTGTGTTACAAATACAAAAGCAAATATATACAGCAACCAGTCACAACTTTTTGGTTCACTCGTATCTTGAAAATCTACAGTTGGTTATTCAAACGTAACTTTTACTTTAAATACTACAAATAATGATTCTTGGGTGAAATCTGAAGCAATGGGACAAAAATTTCATACTGCAAATATGTCACATGTTTCTTCCTCCAGTGTTCATCTCTCAACTTTAATAAAATCCACATTATCTGTCAAAACCTTGAGTTAATAACCATGCAGTTGTAAGTCCAGTAAGAAACCCACTATGTGTACAGACAGCAAGCTAATAAGAATGTACAAAATAAGCTTCATTTGACACAACATACATTCCAAGCAGGAAGTTACATATGCCTGGTTCAAGCAGCACATTCAGATTCTATTTATTGTTATTGTACTTTTCATACCAGCATTCCAATTTAGTATACTGAAAATATGTATTTTTTAAAATTCCACACATCATATAAAGCACATCTTTGGGCCAGGTCTCAAGAATGTTGGTAATTTTGAGTCAGTTCCCAGTCTTTTTAGTGCTCTTACTATTGTATTTCCAAACCTGAGATCTAGAAACCTCTTGGCCCTTACAGAGGAAAGAGGCTCTAGTGGGAATCTGGGTCTATAAAAGAGCTAAAATAATTTTTTCTAGGGCTGGAGGTTTAGCTCAGTTGTTCCAGTGCCTGCCTCACAAGTGCAAAGTCCTGAGTTTGATCCCTGGTAACCACATACAATGCTGGGCATGGTGACTCATGCCCACCAGCAATCAATACCACATACCACAGTGCTGGATGTAGTGGCTCACGTCTGTAATCCCAGCATTCAGGAGGCAGAGGCAGGAGGATTGCTGAGTTCGAGGCTTGCCTGAGCTACATAGTGAGCTCAGGGCCAGCCTGAACTACAAAGCAAGATGCTGACTTAAAAAAAAAAAAAAAAAGAATATCTTCTAAAAACTCAGTCTTTCCCTACAAATCTTATATTTGAAAGAAATTTTATATCAAATATATGTCCATTAGTCAATATTAATTTTGCAACATAAGTTATAATCCAGTCTCATTGGTAAGAAAGCAAATAGACCCAGGACAACCCCTTATCCTGAGTTTATGACACACAGTGCAAAGTTCCTGGGATCTCACTGCAGACCCTGTGGTCTCTCTGATAACATGTATTCCCCTTAGTGTCTGCACTGATTCCTATGGTGAAATTCTCTGGAGAAATTCCACACAGTATCTTGGTTGCATGTCTGGTCACCAGGAAATTAAAAGGCCTAAATGGTTTGGAGTCTGTCACCATGGGGCATGTATGACTGACAAATAACCTTTCTGGGTAATTCATTGCCTTGCTATGGGCACTGTAGTATCATGCAATGTATTAGCTAGAAAAAAATAAGCTGCAAGTACTAAAGACTCAGCATATAAAATGTGTGTGCCTGTGGAAAGTGAGAGATAAGCAAGATACTAGGAATACAAAAGTGACACATATGTGTGTACTCCCCTACACACACAACACATGAAAATGTCACAGTAGTTATGGAACTCTGTAGCAATTATTTAAAATTAGTGTTTTTCATGGGTAACAAATATCAAATTCTAACCTGCTCAATAAAGACCAATGAAGCTTTTCAAAATGAGGTTGTAGAAAAAAATATTTAAATAACTTTAAACATATGTCTCGCTGCTTGTTCATGTAACCTTGATGATTTTGCCACTTCTGTTTATTTAAGTGTCACAGGCACTTGTAAGACTATTGATTCCTAATGTGTCAAGTCAACATTGTTTCTAATTGAAAGTACTAATAGCCCCTTACTGCCCTGCATACTAGCCGAGTTCTTTTCCTTTTCTTCAATATCACTGAAATTAGAAGACTCAACTTATACCTGAAAGGAATTAGTACAGTAAAATCAGAAAATCAGAATTAATTTCATCTGTTTTAGACTTGCTGTGTAATTCTCTTAAAATTTAATACATAGCCGGGCGTGGTGGCGTATACCTGTAATCCCAGCACTAGGGAGGCAGAGGCAGGAGGATTGCTGAGTTCCAGGCTTGCCTGGGCTACATAGTGAGCTCAGGGCCAGCCTGAACTACAAAGCGAGACCCTGTCTCAAAAAAAAAAATTAATACACATGGAAGAGGTATATTTCTCTCATTACCACACACACACTGGGATGGCAAACCCTCCCCAAGTCTCTGTAACTTACTATAGTTAAGGTGTAATTTCTTCCTAATGTCTAGGTTATTTTAGCTCTGTGAGAAGAAAAAAGGCTATGCTGCTTATTACTTTCTAGAGACCTCAGCTCCACACATCTCTGGGTAAATCATCTGAGGCCTAGAGTCTCCCAGTAGGTTCTCCCAATTTGTTCTCAGCTAAACAACAATCAGGAAAGAGAAAGAGCACTCGGTCTCACACTGGAAGTTGTTTGGGGACCTCATCTAAATGTGGCATTTATCACTCTCACCAACTGATTACAGAATCTAATCATGTGAATTATATGAAGCATTACAATTTTGGGAAGGCAGTCTAAAAGTATAGCAAGGAGGAAGGTGAACTATAGACAATCTCATGTTTCTGTTTACCGTTTGAATGTCTTCTTAACTGATGTCTCTACTCACATTTCTTATCTTTTAACTGAATTTTGACAGATGTCTTCTTCCCTGGGGTCCTGGTCGGTGACTCTTCGCTAAGTTAGAAGGCTGCCCAGTGTCCCGTACTAGACTTGGTTCTGTCTCCCTGATCCTGCAGTTGTCGTACCCAACGTGTTGGCCTCAGAGTCAGCCTTACAGATGTTTACTCCTTTTCTTAAAGGATAGATGTGCTATCGCCAGAGCATCTCTATCAGCTCACTTCATACATATGGATGCCTAGAAGTCCCACAGCTTTTATTTCATTCTATTTCTATTTCCCTCAAACTGAGAGGGCAGAATTTCTGCTTCAGTTGATTGGCTCCCTGAGCTACACAGCTAGTCTTTCAGGCACAAGTCTGTGCCTCTTTACCTAGGCTCGGTTTCCAGAGCACACTTTTAGCATGAGCTAAGAATTTTTCAAATCGTCAAATTCTAGTGCTCTTCTGCCTAGTTCTTGTTTCCTCAAAGTTTCTGTTTCCTTTCATGTTTTACTAAGAGCAGCAAAGAGAAACCACGCAGTATCTTCAACACCTGCTGAAAAATGTCTTCGGTTTAACATTCAAGTTCATTCCTTATTAGTTCTACTTTCTTCCCATGAATAGGAAATAATTCAATAAAAATTACCATCACTTTGCAAGAACATATGTATATATTTAAATATAGCTATTAAACATGCCATGATACTCTTGAAATTTATTTCCTTTTCCCTTGTCAATAAACTGCAAGTACTAAATATAACTATTCTCTTCATTTCCATGTTGCTTTTATAATGCATCTGGCTTTGCATTTTTACTACAAGCTTTGTTTTATAACAAATTACTTAACTTCTCTGTTCTCTAATTTCTTTATATGAGAAAGCGATGACAAGAAAGTACTTACCTCATGGGCTGGCTATAAGAACAGAATTATAACCCCTGGGAAGCAATTAGATTAATAAGTTGAAGAAAGAGAGTGTTATTGTTTCCCATGTCACCATTTCCTAGGATCTATGTCACTTCGCACAGTTATGGCCAGAAGCTGGGCCCGGACTCCTCCTGGCACCGGCACCTGTGATCTGCCCCTTCTCCACGTGATCTTCCCGCGCTTCTGTCGGCCTCACTCACCCACCACTTCAGTCTGTCACTCGGGTGCTCAGAAGCTGCTCCTGTGACAATGTGGAAGAGCTGTCACCTTCTGGGAGACACAGTTGTCGCTCTCCCTGCCCTTCTTGCCGTTCCTCCTCCTCTGCCCGCCAGCTGTGCCCCACGCACATACTCCGAGGTGTCACAGCTTCTGACACTTTGCCCAGAAATGTCTGGCTGCAAAAGAACTAGGCCAGGTCTAGGGGCCCTGGCGGTCTGTCCTGTCTGTGACATCGGAGGGTATCTCAGTCCTCAAGCAGGCCTTTAGTTTATATATTTAATGTATTAAGAAAGAAAATTCAGATGAGATGAGATGATAGAGAGATATAGTGATAAAATTCAAGCAGCATCAAAACGTTGCTCTGGGAAGTAAAAAAGGATGCAAACTAAAATTAATAATAAATTAGAATTTACTAGTAAAATTTTGATGCATACATTCACTAAGTGAATTCATGGATTTTCAACCACACAAATAGTCAGTGAGGCAGAATTATATAATTCAATTCAAAATCTGGCAACCTAATCTCTGTTTAAGATGTAAAACATTCAAGGTCCAAGTTATTTTTAAGATTCAATAGAGCAGATGTGGAATATAATTAAATCCATGACACATAGTTTGAGAAATGTGAATTCAAGGAGTCTTCCTCCTTTTTATTGTGGGTATACATCGAGCAAGTGTGTTTTCAAAAGAAAATGATATTTCTCTCTCTTTTCACATCCAACCCCAAATCAATTTGAGGTTAAACATCAGCACGCTTCTTGGACATTGGAGGAAACGTCCAGGAGAACTTGGCTCCTGAGAAGGAGCTACATGAACGCGTCTGCCCTTGGCCCAGGGCAGCAGTGAAAAATCCATTCGGAGGTTTCAAGCAAAGTTCACTTGATTGTAGGTCAGTACCCAGCGGATCAATCACAGAATGGCTTCACATAATGTATACGATTTGCCTTCTCCCTGCTGAGGAGGAGCTTTGCACTGAGAGAGCACGAAGTAAGCACTGTTTCCTCAGCCCTAAGGTTAGTGCCCCTGTCACAGCTGAAGTCACTGTCAGGCAAACACAGAGAAGTAACTGAAGACGCAGCCATTTTTCATCCATCTCCCACAGGCAGCGCAAAACAAATGCTTGTGCTTCCCGTCTTCGCCAGTGGCAGGGCCTTTGTTAAAGTACAAAGATAAGAGAAAAGAGAGGAAAAAGATGTCCCTTGGCAGAGGGCCGGAATGAAATGTGCCACGAAGGATGCAAGGCCTTTCAGAAACAGCCTGTTGTAATCACAGAGGCTTTTTGAGGGTGCTGAGATGTGATGTTTGGGTGAATGTGTTAGCTGTAAATGTTCAGTGTTCGCCTCTGTGGTATCAGGCTACTGACCCCCTGCTGCAGGAATAATCTTTCTCAAGCACCATTTTCATCATGTCCTTTCCACTCGAGGACTCTTAGCGAAGAGCACCCTGGCGTCTGCCATGTTAGACACAGACTCTTCAGCCTGGCATGCCCAGGGGTCCATCTCTAAGTGATCTTGGCCTCTGTTGCACCAGCAAACAGGCCCTGTTCGGTCCCTTCAAAGAGGCCAGCTTCCTTTCCTCAGTACATTTTTTCTTCTAGAAACTAGCTTTTAAGATTCCATTCCTTATTCCCAGCCTTCCATGTACTTCTTTATGCTTGAGGCTACACACACGCACATGCCCATTTCTTCTGTGCCATTGAATGTTCTAAGATTAGCCTTGAAATTGGCTTCCCTCATGAACCATAATCCGATTTTATTACATTTATTCCACAACCTTCTATTGGTTCAGACTTCATGCTATTTTTAAATATGTGTTCTGCACTATAAATTTCATTTCTTTAAGTTCAGTGTCCCAAACTAAAAGAAAAATATAATGTGGGCAGCATCTTTTATGTTTCACTGCCAAGAAACTTGATAATAACCAATTTTTATATGTTGATTATTTATTATTTATTATGTGGCAGAAACTACTAACTCTGCAAACAAAAAATGGATAATACACTCTTTTGATTTGATTGATTTAAATTCAATCGAATATAGTACCAAAGTAGTCTGAACAAGAGGGCCAGGTAAGGCTTTTTGAGAAAAGCACCCTTCTGTTAACCTATGTATGGTTACCCAGGCGATAAAGTACATGTTTCTTATAAGGAGGAAACAAGACCAAGAATCTCAGTAATTATGGGAAATTATAAAAGTCTTTCTTATAAATCTGAGTCTTTACTCCAAATTAGCACAATCCTTTTTTTTTTAGTTTTCATTGAAATTTTATTTGTGAAAGATTTTGCACGTTCATAAAACATTCTCTTGTCCCCTCTAGTTTAACAAATGTTACATTTCCCATCACAGTTTCTTGCGTGGTCAGCTTTGTTAAGTGAAGACTTATTTCAAAAATTTGAATCCTCTAAGTAGATGTATATGATGTTATATTGTCTAGAATCTACCTGTATTTGTCAGAAAGGATAAATGCTGTGACCCACTCGACAGTCTTGCTCACGATTTGTTCACCTTCCCATAACATCCTGGAATATCAGTCACGTCTTCATAAAACTTTCTTCAAGGCGCAGTGCTTCCGCTCACCCCTCCCACGCAGTCGATGTAGTTTTGTCCTTACCTGATTAACACGAGGGACACTGCCACTCTGATACTTCGCTGTTGCCTTCTCTGGGTAAATACGTGTTTGTGTTTTGCCTAAGAGAGCACCTGTTCTTTTCCTGCTCATCCACAGAAAAGAAGAACAATTGAACTATTGAAAAGCTGGGACACCAGCTAGTCCCCACTGGCTGCACCAGGCAGACACGCAGCTTTCCTTCCGTGCAGTCCACTGTCTGCCTTCATGGATTAAGGGGTGCTCTGTCTGTCCTGGACCTTCAGGGCCAGTGCTTGTGTCCTTCTCTTACCTCCTCTGAGACTGGAGACAGGCAGAGGATCTTATCCGGCATCCACTCTTCAGATCCAGCTCTTTGTTGTCAAATCTCCTGTGAATCTTTTATCTTATGGCTGGATCCAGGCTGATGTCATAGATAAAGGGACTTTGCTAACTTGTGAGAGTTAACGAATTGTGTCCGACTGAGTAAGAAAGGCCCAACTCAGTGGACTCAGTGTGCTTCTGCCGGGTGTGAAACAGCCACTCCAGTGAGGATTGTCTCCAAAATGGTAGGGGAAAAAATATGGATCATGGATCATGCGTTCTAGGACTCATTTACATCTTCAGTTTCTCATACCAGAGAAAAGATTTGATATTCACAAATCGTGACCTATTTATTTCACTTGTGAGTATTGCAAAATAGTAAATATTCAAAGGAAATGGGGTTTAGCAGTAAGTAATGGGGAAAAGAAAAAATGTGGTGGTAAAAACAGGAAACAAAGCTTTTGTATTAAGAGCAGGGGGTTGTTGGGTGGGTAGGGGAAGGGGAAAAATGAGAATAAAGTTATGCCATATACTGGTACAAATTCTCAATGTGGAGTGTGATCGTGATGCGTATGTATAATGTACCCATAAAGATTCAAATTATAAAAAAAGGAAAGAAAGCAGGCTGCTTCTTTGGAGGAGCTCCTGTCTTCGCCTTCGCTCTGCGTGTCATCCTCAGCCTCCACCCAGACTCACTCACCTCCAGCACAGACTCTCCGGCCTTTGATTCCAGACCCTTTGGGCACTGCAGGGAGCTCGGGGCCTTTGGCTGGACCCTAAAGCTCTCCAGGTCACAGACAGCCCTCCGTGCTCCTCCGTACCTGGCTGTGTGGGCAGCTATTGAAAGCCAATCTTGTGAATTCTTTTTTTTTAAATTCAATTCTTTATTGGGACATGTTATATACAGCTCGCAATCACATTCAGCACTGGGGAATTTGTACCAGCATATGATACAAGTTAATTCTCATTTTCACCCATATCCCTACCCACCCTCACTCCCCCACCCCTTATATTGCTTTTTCTTTTTCTTTCCAAATCATATTTATTTTTTCCCCTCATTACATTCCCCCTCCAGATTCCCTTTGGATATTTCCTATTTTACAAAATCTATCATACATTCTAGAACTCATTTATATCTACAGGTTCTCATACCAGAGAAAAGATATGGTTTTTACCTATGTATGATCTATTTATTTCACTCATTAGTGTGTATTCTTAAATATATTTGTGTATCTTTCATTAAATCTTCTTCTCTAGCAGGCAGAGGAGAAAGCTGTATCTTTTTGACACAGATTTTGGGACTGAGAGTGGCTGTAAAGAAACAGAGTAAAATGAAATTCTTTAATGGCTTTAGGCATCACTGGAGCTGGCTACTGATGGTGCTTAGTATGAACTGTTTAAAGTAACATGCAGTATAGATCCACCTGATTGTCCTGTTTCACCAGCTGTGAAATGTTAGGAATTCAGTGACCCTATGTATGAATTTTTGAATTGGTTTTTTTTTGAGACAGGGTCTCGCTTTGTAGTTCAGGCTGGCCCTGAGCTCACTGCCTCAGTGTAGTCCAGGCAAGCCTCAAACTGAGCAATCCTCCTGTCTCTGCCTCTCAAGTGCTGGGATTACAGGCGTGAGCCACCACACCCGGCACTGAATTTTTTGAATATTTTTGACAGAATAGGAAATATAAGGATGCTGGCTGGTTCCTCTTAGCATCTCTAGACAAACTAGTGAAAGAAAACAACGAGCTCAAAACATCCATAGTTAATCTCAATTCTTCTGTGAGGACAAATTAATAAAGAAAAATAAGCTCCAAAATTCAAATTCTCAGATTCAGAAATCTTATAAAGAACTTGAAAGTTTCAGTGAGCATCTTTAGCCAGAGTGGAAACTACAGAAAGCCAAAGACAGGCCTTCATAATTCATTGGGCTGAGATAGAGTGTCCATTAAATGCTCAGCCCTGAAGGGCATCTGAAGTGCAGGTGAGAACTCTGTCGGGAAAGAATGAGACCCCCTCAAGTGGGATGGAGACATCTGGGAGGATCCTGAGGAGGATGAGGTTACTGAGCTCCTAGATTCTAATGAGACTATTTTGTCGGAGGAGAAATCTTCCCATGCACAGTGGCAGAAGTAGCCAAACCCCGACCCCTGTGGTGTTGGCTGCTTCCAGTATACTTGAGGTAAATAATGTTGGGTGGCCGGGCATGATGCTGACACTACTCAGGAGCCACCCTCACCACCCACTTTGGCCTCTGGTCCTCTAACCATGTTCAAATTCCAGAAGGTTCCTAAGGGTGAGGGACATAGTGTGACCTGTGAGGAGATTGTCATTCTTCCAAAACACTTCTTGAGTTTTCTAAGCAAAGGCCTGATAAGCATACGGGAATGGATCTTACGCATGTAGGATAATGGTGGCAAAAATACGTATCTGGGTCAAGCTGAGTTTGTTGATATGGGCCCATTCAGCAGAGATTCCAAATTTAGGGTTGTAGTTCAAGGAGTGGTGGAGGATGTCAAGTAGTTTATTTGGCTGGTTGGTAGCAGCATAGGTCAAACAGTGATACACTGTAAATGAGTCAGAGATGCCGACGTTGTGGGGTACACTGTAGATGAGGGTATTCAGAGGCCAGGGAATGGGCTTGGTGCTGTGAATCCGGCCTGTCGATATGAATCTGCACACTGGGATAGAACGTGTGGCCTCACTTACACCTTGAGAAACAGACGTGGGAGAGCAGCACCAGCGTCCCTAACCCTGTCAGTGCTCTTCTCTAGATGCCAGACAGGCCAAAGAGACCACGGTTGCTCAACTGAGAAATTTAAGGGCAACAGATTTCACTGGGTCTCAGAGTGGCCAGGCTCAAGAGGCAGCACATAAAAGCCAAAGGTAGTGAGCACACACTGTCTGTAGTGGACCTGGGAAACAGAGCATTGATCAGCATGGTCTGACAGCCACTCTGGATTTGTTAGTAAAGCGCGTAGGAATCACAGGATGGGAAATAAATCCAACTAAAATTGAAGGTCCTACTTCCTTCATGAAATTGCTAGGAGTGCAGTGGTGTGTGGCATGTAGAGATCTCCCTTCTAAAGTAAAAGATAAATTGTTGCCTCTGGCTCCCCTTACAATCCAAAAAGAAACATTGTGTTTAGCGAGCCTATTTAGATTTTGGAGACAACACATTCCTCACTTAGGTGACTTAAAAGATGTGCCTTTTTAAAAAAAAATGAAATGGAATACTATTCAACCATAAAGAAAGATCAACAAGATATTTACAGCTAAATGATGGATGCATCTTGAGTCCTTACTCATAAGTGAAATAAACAGGATACATATGTGTAAATACCAAATCATTTTTCCAGTGTTAGAAACTGAACGTGTGCATGAGGACAAAATGTATGTTAGGTATTGTGAAACAGAAAACCTTTTCAAAGGGAAAGGGTAACAAAGGAGGGGGGCGATTGAAAAGAAAGAAGAGAAAGCAAAAAATTAAAATAAATAGGAAAAAATGGAAACAAAGCTTATGTATATGGGGGATTAAAGGACAAAAGGGAGAGTAGGGGGATGGGAAAAAGAAGAGTCAATATCATGTACAGGTACAAATTTTCAATGATAAATGTGATCATAAGTTGTACCTAAAATGTACCAATAAACTCAATTTAAAAAACGAAAAAAGTACAGGCTGGTGTGGAGGATGCTTTACCACCAGGGCCACATGGTCCAGAAGATCCAATAGTAGTTCAGTATCAGTGGTAAATAGGATTTTGGAGCAAGGCTCTGCCACCATCTATAGACAACTTCTGTCATTGTGAAAGACAGCTCTGGGCCTGCACTGGGCCTTAGTGTAAACCAAACTTTACCATACAGTCTGAGCTGCCTCACATGAGCTGCAGATTATCTGACCAATCAAGTAAGTCATAAGGTTGGATATGCACAGCAACAGGCTATTATTAAATGGAAATGTTATGTATGAGATCAGACCAGAGCAGCCCCAGAGGGCAAAGCACATTGCACGAAGAGGTCGCTCGGTGCCCCTGGTTCCCCACTTCTGTTATATTGCCTTCTATTTCCTGGTATGTACAGGGCCTGGTTTACAGATGGTTATACTTGCGATATAGGTGTCACCTACAAGTGGATGACTGCAGAGCGATAGCCCCTTTCCAGGATATTCCTAAAGGACAGTGGTGGAAGGAAATCGTTCCAGTGAGCAAAAATTCAGGCAAGGTATCTGGTAGTACATTTTGCCAGGAAGGAGAAATGGCAAGATGTGTGACTGTAAACTAATTCATGGGCTCTAGCCAGTACTCTGGCTGGATGATCAGGTACTTATAAGGAACATGCCTGGAAAATTGGTGACAAAGATATTTCGGGAAGAAGGGTGTGGATAGACTCTGAAGGGTGAAGGAAGTAAACCTTTCTTCAGCCAACTTTGTCATTGCCCAATGGCCCACAAACAGAGTGCCCTTGGTAGCAGAAATGGTGGTGATGCATGAGATCAGCAACATGGGCTCCCACTCACCAAGGCTGATCTGACTATAGCCAATGTTGAATGTTCAATATGCCAGCAGCAGAGACCAGCACTGAGTTCCTGATACAGCAGCATTCTCTGGGCTGAACAGCCTGCTACCTGGTGGCAGTTTGATTACATGGGGCCACTTCCATCATGGAAAGGGAGGCATTTTGTCTTTACTGGCACAGATGCTTTTTCTGAACATGGATTTCCTTCTGCCCAAGCTACCATCTATGGACTCACAGAATGCTTTGTCCACCACCATGGAATTCCATACACCATTACCTCTGACAAAGGAATGCATTTTACAGGCAAAACAGTGAGGCAATGGGGGTCATGCTCATGGAATTCACTGGTCTGACCATGTTTCTTACCACCCACAAGTGGCCAGATTGATAAGAAGGTGAGATGGTAATTTGAAGACAGTTATAGCAACAGCTGAGTGACAGTATTTTGCAGCCCTGGTACAAGTTCTTCCAACAGCTGTATATGCTTTGAATCAGCACTCACTATATAACACCATGTCTCTCATAGCCAGGATTTACAGGCCCAGGATTCAAGGACCAGAAGTAGGCATGATGTTACTCCTCATTCCCCTACTGATCCATTAGCAAAAGTTTTGCTTCCTGTTTCGTGACCCTATGCTCTGCTGGATTAGAAGTATTAGTTCCAAAGGGAGAAGGCTTGTACCAGGAAGCACAGCAATGATCCCACTGAATTGGGAACTAAGACTTCTCCCTGGTTATTTTGGTATCCTCATGCCTCTGAGGAAACAAGCTAATAAAGGAGTTACAGCATTGACAGAGGTGAATGGCCCATACAATCAAAGGTAAATTGGACTATTACTCCACAACGTACAAAGGAAGAATATGCTTGGAGTGGAAGAGCTTTCTTATATTACCTCCTAGTATTGCTAAGCCCTGTTATCAAAATCAACAAGAAACCACAGTAACCTAATCCAGGCAGAATGCCCAATGGTCCAGAACCTTCCGTCAAGTTGTAGACAACCAAGGAAAAGAACCAGGAACTGCTGAGGTACTTGCTGAAGGTGAGAGGAAAACAGAATGGGTAGAAGAAGAAGGTAGTTCTTAATACCAGCAGTGACCCTGTGTTCTGCTACAGAAATGAAAACTGTAGTTATAGTAGTGCCCCACTACTATGCTTCCAAAATAATATAATGTTGAAAGACTTAATTACTGGTTCTTGAGTATTTTTAGCTCTATGTCCAATTGATGAAATGCATAGAGGAAGCATCACCCCCCCCAAAAAAAAAAAAAACCTTTTTGTTCTGGGGAAGGAATTTGTGTGTTTTCATGTGCATGCAGGATAATTATAACAGGTTAGGTGTTGATACATGACACATCTTGATTCTCATATTTCCTTATTCTTCTGCCCTCCGTACAACTCCCTGTCTCCTATATACATAAGCTTTGTTTCGGTTTTTTTAACCACGCAATATTTTCCTTCCTTTCTTTACTAGCCTCTACCCCCCTTTTCCCTTTGAACATTTTCTTCCTATTTCACAATACTGATCATATATTTTAGAACTCATTTACACCTTCAGTTTCTCATACCAGAGAAATAATACTGTATGTACACATCTGTGTCTTACTTAATTCACTTAAGAATATCTCCTCAAGGTACATCCATTTGACTCACACCTTCTTTATCCAGTCTGTCATTCAATTGTTGATAAACTCTTAAAGTAAGAGAAACAACACTGAAAAATCATTTTCCACATACAGACTATGGGTTGATAGATTAATTTTTATTTATCTAATTTAACTCTTTCCTCTTATTTGTTTTGTCAACTTCCAAAGTAGTCAACCTTTACATAAACTACAGAACATTAATTTGTGAAATTTCTGATTTAAATAATAATGTTAAGTATTTAAACTTAGGACCTCCACTGGAAACCTATGTTAGATTCTCCAGAGTAATTAAACCAAAGCATGAGTGTATGTATATCTGTATACTACTTATCAATATATAAATAACATAAATATATAAATAACATAAATATATAAATATTTACATAAGTTATATTTATTGAGAGATGGATTAACTTGTACATTGGCTCAGGCAACTACAGAAAAGTTAAGTCTAAAGTTGAGAGATCCTTATAGAAATACTGAAAATAATGTTTAACCAAATATCGAAAACTGTGGCCCAGCCAATTTGACACGTTAAAATTAACTATAACAGAAGATGAAAGTTTCTTTTTTCCTTATCTTACTTTAAACTACATTAAAAGTTAAAATACTTCATCTGAAAAATGTGTACTTTTTTTCAGTTACTTCTTTTTGAATTAGGTCTTTAAAATAAGGGGTCTAATATTTTTAACTTCTTTATATATTCTGGATAGTGGTCCTTTGTCCAAGAAACAATTGATAAAAAATTTTCCCACATTGTAGGTTGTCTTTTTGGTTTTTGGTGGTTTCCCTTGCTATGCAGGAACTTTTTAATGAGATGGGATCTCAGTTGTTGATTCTTTGTGCTAGTTCCTCTGCTGCTGAGGTTTTGTTCATAGTCTTTTCTACACCAATGTTTTTAAGGGTTTTACCAGTACTGTTCAGACACAAAGAAAGATAAACTTGAGACACTTTTAGCTAAATGAATGCATCTTGAAGTCATGCTCATAAGTGAAATAAATACAACACAATATGTAAAACCATATCATTTGTCTTATATGAGAAACTGGTATAAATGAGGTCTAAAATGTGTAACAGCTAATGTGAAATAGTAAGAAAATACTCAAAGAGGAAAGGGAATTAGGAAATGGGAAAAGGAAAAAACAAAGCAAAGAAAAAAGATATCTGGGGGCCAGAGATTTAGCTCAGTGGTTCAGGCACCTGCCTTGCAAGTGCAAGGTCCTGAGTTCGATCCCTGGTAACCACATACAATGCTGGGTGTGGTGACTCA